>ML430802.1:0-133943 GCA_005239525.1 Nicotiana knightiana
TTCCGAACTTCTATTTTATTCGTAATAAGACGATGCCTATATTCAGAAAGATGATCGATAAGATATATAGATGTGGAAGTGTTGAATTAGAGGATCTCGATTGGCATCTTGCTTATGATGAGTAAATGTGAGGTCTTCAACAGATCATGCGTGTACTAAAAGGTGCACGGTTCTTGATAAGGAGCATTAAGGGAAGAATACTTATCCTTTATTATGGTAAAAAGGAGTAACGGAATCGAAAGTTAGATGCAAGTTGCAGCAAGTAAAAGAAGCAAGGTGAAGAAGGGTATCAAGTACCAAATTAATAAAGATTATCATTATTTACCATTCAGGAAGGGATATATATGCATTTTGAATTACCTTCAACAGTAATAAATGTACGTATAATCGGCCACACTTATCCCAGTCATGCCCTATGGGAGCTAATGAATATTGTTTAAGAGAAGGACATGATAGTAGGATCTGGCTGGGGTTAGAGTAACCCAAAATGATGAATGGATGGTTTGCGTTAGTTTACACTTCCGAAGGATATTACAAAGGTTCTAATAAATCTCCTTGTGAGACACCTAGATAGTGCAGTATAAGATAGTACAGCTAGAAATGAGTACTACAAAGATAGGCACTGGAAGCCTCGAAGGGATAAATATTACCTTGGTATGGATCCCATCCCTACTAGAGCAAGGACATTGAGCAACCCGAAGAGCCGATGAATGAAGCAAGGAGAACTAAAAGCGAAAGAATATCTTGTTGAAGTTTCAGAATAAAGTGATAGACATAAATGTTAGCAAGAAATAAGAAGAGAGCTAATGAAGCATTAAAGAGTAAGATGTGATACATGGATAACAAAGGTAGGTCAAAAAGATGACAGTGTTACAGAATCTATAGTCAAATGAAGAAAGAGACCAGGGGTTATGGGCCTTAAGTCAACGAAAGAGTATAGGCCATAAGGTTATATCCTCATTTCAGCAAAAAAGTTCGTAACTCCAACGCGACTACCATAGGGGAGAGTTAATCCCCAGAGTACCAGATATCAGTATTGACTGGCAAACAAGATAAACTAAATATGAGTTAGGGACTGAATGATTGGGAAGTACTCGGCATCATAGGAATTTCAGATTTTGTTCCTGCGGTAAGCAGAGAATAGTCATTCGGGTAAACGCTTCTCTAGAGCAAGAAATGTGAGCAAAGTTAAGCTTAAGAGACTGTATGTGTTAGTTACGCTAAGTGTCACCCTCGCGAGTAAGGGAATTTGTCATCCTTGGTACAGAAGAATTTCCCCAAGGCGAGTAAGGATCATTTATGTTGAGAAACGACGGCAAAGATGAAGAGGTAAAATATATATAGGTAGATCCTCGTGGATTTAGTTTTTAGTACATCCCGAAAGGGGGTAATATGGAGTAATGTGACACTATGCCAAAATTAAGTGGTTCTAGTGACTACGGAATGGTAAAGGAATAATGCCATAAATGAAAGAGGAATGATATGGAACTTATCCAAATCTTACAGATACGTTACGATTCAAGAATATTGTTCAAGCACGACATCAAGGAGAGCAAGTAAAGGTTCATGCCGAGCTGTTATTAATAAATAAGGAGCCAGTGTTAGCCGTAAGTTAAGACAAAAGAAGTAACCCAATAAAGATTACGAGGAATATTGATATGAGAATGGGCCAACGAGTAGTTAGTAATTGGTCAGGAAGATCCCAGCTATGGCTAAATAGGAGGTTACAGACGAATCATTAGATCGTGTGAGATAAACATGGTAGAACCCAATATGGAGAGTTCAGCCTCGAAGAATATCATTATAATACTTGAGATATATTCAAATAATAGTCGGGGTAGTTAAAGATACGTCTGAATGTTACGGGAATAAAAGAAAGTGCCACTGGGAAGGCAGTCAAAATATCAGTTTAGAAGCAAGCATACAAGCATAAAGGCATGGAAGTAAGGAACTATGGATAATCATAGGCAGGCAAGGACATCAAAAAGGTCCGTAGTAAGCTCACAACTTTACGAGAGTCAAGGATTCTCCCTAAGTACTACAACGAAAGACTAGCTGAGGAGATAAAAAAGAAGGCTTCAACTTAAGCACAATGACCTAAAGAGGAATGATCGTATAACAACAACTCACAACAACATCGTAAGAATTCCAAGGGAATGTGGAACCTACCGTGGCTAATGAATGCGAAGTAAGAATTAAAAGTAATATTCGAGATAATTTGAGTTGTATGAAAACTCTGGCAAATGTGGGCATTAAGATAAGCTAAGTATTGACGGAACACGGGGGTAGAAAGAGCAGGAAAAGTAATAGCTTACGTTGAAAGAAAGATAAGATGGAACAAAATAATTATTTGATCAAAGATCCAGGGTTAGTATGCTATGGATACACTCAATATTCTGGAGCATTATCCAAGTAGCATATTTGTTGACAATCATACAACCATATAAGACTCTGGTATAAGTTCAAAGAAAGAATTAAGCTCAGGGCATAGACAAAGGATTGAGTTGTTAAAAGATTGTATCATGGATATTCCATAACGCCCATTAAAGGCTAAAGTAATAACTGATACCATGAGCCACATATCGGAAGATAGATTAAGCCTACATAAAGGCTGATCAGAAGGAAGAGGAAACTAAAGAATTACATCACCTAAGTAAATCAGGAGTCCGATTATTGGACCTAGAAAAATTATAGAAGTTGTGCTGGAGAACATGATAGAATCACTCTTAATTTCAGATATTTAAGAGAAATAACACAATAACCATAATTTATAATGGCTCTACAAGAGAGCTAGTTTGAAGTGGTACCAGCCTCATAAGAAGTCAGCACGAAGCTCCCACCGGATTGTGTATATACCAGAAGTGTGAGTATATTAATAAGAGCTTCAAATTATGGACGTGAATTACACCTAGGTGGAAGGGAGGTCACAAAAGAGATAGAAGATACGATACGATATTTTAAGGTAAGTAAGGTAAAGGTGAACAATGTACGAGATACTCAAATGTAGAAGATCGTGAATAGTCTATACTTTGGATAAAAGGCTATAAGCATAGGGATCCAATAACCGAGAATGATAGCGGCATGTCTTTTAGCCTATGATTTCTAAGTACCGAGAGATCTAGTTAAGATAATAGAGAAAAGTTGGAGATGATGTGATGTCTTGCTTGACGTTCCAGAATAACATAAGAAAATATATGGTGCAAGCTAGTTGAAGAAACGTTTATTAATGGATATGTATAGGTCGCAAGCTAATGGTAGATTGACAAAGTTTTAAGAAAACATAAGTAAGGATGAGGAAAGGCAAGTGAAAAGTGACGAGAATGGATAAGTCTTTAGGATTAATCCCATGAATACCAGAAGAGCAGACAGTTTGTCTATGTTATAAAAAGCTCACTATAGCCCTAATGAACTCAAAAAAGTCGAAAATTAATAGCATTTAGAAGGAATGAAATGCTGACATGGGAATAAAATGAGGGTATAATTGTGACAAATAAAGGATGATGTTTGGGCCTTCGTTTGAATAATGAATTGAAGAAAAAAAAGAAGAGAAGAAAAAATGATTTCGCTGGCGGAACAAATTTAGGATGCCCCCATAAGGTGAATCACATTGAGGCACTATGAAATATGATTATGGGAATCACTTCGGATATTCCTTGAGGTAACGTAAGCTCTAGCGGCAAAGTATTACGTAAGAAGTTTCAAGTTATCAATGATATATTGTAGATCAATATTAAGGTGAATCAACAATAGATGGACAAAAGTCACAAAGTATGAGATGAAATTAGTCCGTCATTCTAAAGATAAGCAGTAACGAGGAAGCATTAAATGAATTAAATTTATACATATGCAATAAGCAACAAGTGTAAGCTGGGATTTGGTAGCAGACCTCAGCAACGAGAAATTAAAGTAAGAGTTATGGCAGTAAATTTATACGAATGGCTAAACGGGCCTATGCGATAAGATATAGCAATTTTTGTGAATTCAACAAAGTACCGAGAGAAGAACATCAATATACTTATAAATGCCCAAAGGGACACCTTATCAAGCTCTACATATGAAGCCTAGATATTGGACACACTTACAAGATTAAAACTATACAGGTTGCATGATGAAAGGTAGCAACAGTTACGAGATTGGAAGGATTCCGACTACAAGTTGTGCTGTGAGAAGGAGGCCTAAGGAGGGATGCCCTAGACTTTGGACCTATTCACATAACAGTCGCCTAGATGGCAAGGAAAGTTCTAAAGTATTCGAAAGATATAAATTATGGAAATAATAAGTGCATCAGTCAAAATTCGAGGACGAATGTTCCAAAGGGGGGAATAATTTTACACCCTGCAGTATTCCGATGATATTACTCTTTGGAGTATTAAGTTACAACGATATTGCAACCTGAAGTATTGTACGTTAAAATTTAGTTTTCAGTTAACCGATGTAGACTCGGGGATGAGATCATCTTCACGTTGGTACTTACGCTATTTATATCAAGCAATAAATAAGTGTTATAAAGAATAAGAGGGTACACGGATTAATGAAAACAAGTTTCGTTGAAAGTGGTCAATTTGGAATAGAAACAGGTCGAGCGATAATACCCGATAACTATGAACTAGTACTTGCAAGGTACCATATGGCCACGGTAGTACGATATATAATGTATATATAAATTATATTAAGATAAATAGAATTTTAAATAATTTGGGGTAATTTTTAAATTTTCGGGTAATTGGTTAATTACTGGGTAATGGGACATTACCCGATTAACTAATAAGTGGATAAAATTTAATTAACTAATATCCCACCCCCAACCCACGTGGCAAGAAGTCAGAATGTTTGAAATGACTAAGTAGTTACTTGGCTAGCTGTCTAATGTGTAGTAACTCAAGTCTTGATAAGATTTCCATATCTTATCCATAACCTTTAGCAAGAATGCCTAGAAAAGGCTTCAAAAAAAGAAACCAAGATCTGTCTTTAGCATTTAAAAAGACAAGAACGTTAAACAAGCAGAAATATTTTCAATTCAATAACCCAAGCTTCATTTGAAGCAATTATATCCAAACAATTCAACCACTTAGACAAGAAAATTTCGATGGAAATTTCAAAAAGGATCCATCACAATTTCGTTCAAAATTTCAAGAGGATCAGTCATAATTTCGTCCATATTTCACGGAAGCAGAAGCTTCATTCCTTTCAAATAATTCCAGGAACAGATATGTTAAGGCTATCCCTTCTTTATTTCGGCATGATCCATGCGATACGAACAAAACGTGCAAATGCACAAATTCCATAAATGACTCTATTCATAAAAGTATTAGCAATATCTATGTTCTTGAATTTCCATGTGTCATAATATTTTATCATCTGGTCATGGGTCTCAGAGAAATATGAAAGTTGAAAAGAGTTTACTTTATGATATTACTCAAAGGAAAAATGGTCTTATGAAGCTCAGATAGATTTTATTGACGTAATTTTCATGCATTGAATTCATGTGCATCCACCCATGACCAGATGGTGTTATATACGCGTATATATGTAAATATATGTATATGGGATATGGGAAAAGGTTATGGCATTATATACGCACCACCACCTGATCTGCTAGTATACGATGATGATGTTGCCCACAGTGGTCGATATGATATGATGGGATGCCCTCAGAGGCTGATGATATTATGAAACATGTACCTATGCACGACATGATATACATACGCATATGCATGACGCTAAAAGTAATTTATGATTTACAAAGTTATCCAGGCTTAAAGGTTGAGTCATGTACTCTATATTTTTTCCATGCCTCTTATGTACTTATTTATGTGCCTTACATACTCGGTACGCTACTCGTACTGACGTCCCTTTTTCCTGGGGACGCTGCGTTTCATACCCGCAGGTCCCGATAGACAGGTCGAGAGCCCTCCAAGTAGGCTATCAGCTTAGCGGAAGATGTTGTTGCGATCCATTTGCTTCGGAGTCGCTTTTTTGGTTAGTATGATTTAGACGTGTCTTGTTTGGAATGGCGGGACTCTGTCCTGACCTTTACGACATTTATGTACTCTTAGAGACTTGTAGACATATGTCGTGTACGTGAAAGATTGTACGGCCTTGTCGACCTATGTTTTGAGTTTATAAATGATTATGTTGGCCTATTAGGCTCGTATGTCACGTGTATATGATGATGTAATAAGAAAGATAAGTTACGTTGGTGCTCGATTGAGTAAGGTACCGGGTGCCCGTCGCGGCCCATCGGTTTGGGTCGTGATAGAACTTTTGGTCATAAGAGATTTCGATATGTTGATCCACCAAGTCCAAGGAGAATGGTCAACCAAGAATGTCAAGATACTGCCATACCATCACTACATGCAGGAGATGTACAAGAAGTTCACGAATATAGAGTTCAGGCATGTCCCCAAAATTCCGAACGAGTTTGCAGACGCCCTTGAAACTTTGTCATCCATGATTCATCATCCAGACAAGAACTGCATTGATTCTATGGACGTAGAAATCAAGGACTATGTGGATGAAGAACCAGATGGTAAACTTGGTATCATGACATCAACAAGTTCCTCGCGAGCCAGGAATACCTAGAAAATGCTACTAATAGTCAAAAGCGAGCCCTCAGGAGGTTCGCAGACCACTTTTTCCTCAATGGGGATGTCTTGTACAAGCGGACCCAGACTTAGTCTTGTTGAAATGTGTATATACCGTCGAAGCAACATGACTGTTAGAAGAAATACATGCAGGGACATGCGGACCCCACATGAATAGGTTCATGTTAGCCGGGAAGATTTTGAGAGCTAGATACTTTTGGATGACTATGGAAAGAAAAAATATACGCTATGTGAAGAAGCGTCAACAATGCCTGATTCACGTAGATTTCATCCGAGTTCTACCAAATGAGTTAAATGTAATGGGTTCACCCTGGCCTTTCACTGCGTGGGCCATGGACGTGATATGACCCATAAAACCTACAACATCAAACATACATTGTTTTTGGTAGCCATGGACTATTTAACCAATTGGTTCGAATCATCTACTTACAAGGCCGTCACAAAGAAGGTGCCGACATATTTTGTCTGGAATAACATCATTTGCAGATTTGGGATACCGGAGTCTATCATCTCAGACAACTCGGCCTACCTCAATAGAGGCCTCATGAGGGAAATTTGCAAGAAGTTCAGAATCGTGCATCGCAATTCCATATCTTACAGACCACAAATGAATGGGGCAGTCGAGGCAGTTAATAAGAATATCAGGAGGATTCCGCGAAAGATAGTGGACAATCATAGACAATGGCACGAGAAGTTACCTTTCGCTTAATTGGGTTATCTGATTATCATTAGAAGATCTACTAGAGCAACCACGTGCATGTTAGTATATGGCACCGAAGCGATGATACCCACAGAAGTCGGGATACCATCTTTAAGAGTCATTCAAGAAGAAAAATTGAACAATGTAGAATAGATACGCATTAGGCAAGAACAACTCATGCTTATTGACTAGTAAAGAATGGATGTAGTATGTCATGGACAGATATACCAAAATAGAATGACTAGTGCATTTAAAAAAATAGTGATGTCTCGCCAATTCACGCCAGGGCAGTTGGTTCTGAAGAAAATATTTCTTCATCAAGAAGAAGCTAAGGGGAAGTTCGCACAGAACTGACAAGGTCCTTACGTGTTCCATAGAGCACTATCTAGTAGAGTACTAATCTTAGCAGAAATGGATGGAAGAGTTATCACAAAGCCAATCAATTCAAACGTAGTCAGGAGAAATTATGCATGAAGACAGATATAGTTAGGATTTCGATGTAACAGAACTACGTTCAACTTGACTTCCCACTGAGGGATACCTAGGCAACCCACATAGAGTTCAATTTTTTTCTCCCCCTCTTTATCTTGTATTAGAAAACCCAAATGTCATTTTGTATGTTGTTCAGGAACTACACCGACTTGATTTCCTCAAAAAGGAATACATAGGCAATCTTCTTTGGATTCAGTCATATTTTGTAATTGAACTACGTTCTGGCCTGATTCCATTTGGATACGTAGGTTGTCTGGGTTAGACTCGGCCTTTTTCATTTCTTAATATCATCATTTTGCATCTATTTCAATCAAACTACGTACTGACCTAATTCCGTGTTGTATATGTAGGGTGTCTGAGTCAGGCTCAGTTGTTTCATCGTATTTCTGTAATGACCCGGCCGGTCATTTTGTGAGATTAGCCCCGTTTCCCTCATTTCTTATTTATCATATATTTCTTAGCCTGTTTATGTTGTGTTGGGTCGGTTAGTTTGGGTTCGGAGTGGTCGTGGTGAGAGCAGAGACACTGAGTCTCTTAAAGTAGCTTAATAGTTGAAAAGTCAAACTAGGAGTTGACTTATTTATAAAAGACCTCGGAATGAGGATTTTTATGGCTCGGATAGCTTCGTTAGGTGATTTTGGACTTAGGAGTTTGTTCGGAATGAAGTTTTGATGTGTGGTGTAAAATTGGGCTTGAATTGGTGAAAGTTAGTTTTTGGCGATTTCCGGTCGCCAGTATAAAATAGGCTATAGGGGTCGGAATGGAATTCTAACTGTTTGAGCAGGTTCATAATTTCATTTTGGATATGGGCGCAAATTTCAAGTCAATCGGATGTGTTTTGGTTGGTTTCGGCATCATTGGCGAAATTTAGAAGTTTTAAAGTTCATAGGTTTGAATTTGATATAATTTTGGTGTTTTGTGTTGTTTCTAGTGTTTCGAATGCTCGACTAAGTTTGAATGATGCTATGGGGTGTTTTGGTATGTTTGGTTGGGGCCCCGAGGCACTCGGGATTGATTTCGGATGGTTAGTGGGGGTTTGGACTTAGGAAATTTGCAGCAAATAACTGTTGGTGTGAATCTTCAGGTATGGCCGCACCTGCGGATGCGGAGCCGTAGGTGCGAAGGTCCCTGCGTAGATGCAAAAAGAGGCTAGGTAGGAGGAGTCCGCAGGTGCGAAGAATTGGCCGCACCTGCAAAACCGCAGGTGCGGAAAAAGACTCGCAGGTGCGAGAATTGGACTATTAGTGGGATTTCGCAGGTGCGCACCTGGGACCGCAGGTGCGGGTTAACTGGGCAGAATAGTATAAAAAGTGCCTCCGCGAATATTTTGGCATTTCCGCCATTGTTGCATGCGAGTTGAGCTTGTTTGAGGGCAAATCGAAGGGGGAATTCGAAGGTCTTCAGTGGAGGTAAGTTCCCGGATTTTATAAGTTGTTTCTATGCTATTTGTACGGATTAGGCTTGTAATTTGGAGAATTAAAGTGGGAAAATTTGGGAAAAATGGGGAGGAAATTTGGAAATTCTTTTGGTGATTTGAGTGGGCAATTATGGTCTGATTGTGGAGTTTTGGTATGTATAGAATCGTGGGAGGATGAGGATTCTAGTGATGTAAATTTTATTGAATTCTGAGACGTGGGCCCGGGGCTCGTATTAGGCCGAATTTTGAGAAGTATTTTGAAATTTATATATTTCAATTGGGTTTTGTTCCGTTAGCGTATATTGATGATGTTAATCTGATTTTGGTTAGATTCGGAGCATTTGGGAGCTAATTCGAGGGGCAAGCGCATCAAGGAGTAGCTTTTGGGTTATTTCGAGGTAAGTAACGATTGTAACTCTAAAACTAAGGGTATGACACCCCGTTATTTGATATTGTGTTGATAAATGAGGTGACGCACATGCTAGGTGACGAGCGTGGGGGCGTGCATCGATAGGGATTGTGACATGTCCGTCCCGTAGTGGCTATTAAGCTGCATATTCGAGTTGAACCGTACGAAATCCTGTCTTTCGGAAGTTTATACCTATTTATGGGTTGTGAGCCATGTTTGGAGCTTGTGCCGATCTGTTTAGACCTCAGGGGTATTATTGTTACACCCCATATTTTCATATGTGAGAGTACGTCGTAACTCAATTGATGTAACTTCAGAAATAAGATTATATTTCGAAGCATATAAAGTAAGTTAATCATGTTACCTTGGAGGTTACAAATATTTAAGATCGTGAATAATGATTACCGAGAGGGTTGGAAAGCATAGAAGCTAAACCAATTGAAGAAAATAAGTTTCGTCGAAAGTAGACGAGTTTGAAATGTTATAACATGTACTTTAGGGTGATAACTATGGTTCATTACATCATAAGGAGGTTATTCTATGAGTTATTTTTTTCGTATGATTTTCGTGTGCTATGTTTTGAAGTCAAGAAAGTTTTGGAACAAAAGTTGGCAAAGGTCTTAACAAATTACATTCATAATGTGCAGAAAATTAGGTCAAATGCAACTGAGATTTTCTCCCAATATTCGTGGAATTATTTTATTATATACCAACCAAATTGATGATCTATGAGTCTAGTTTCAAACGCATTAAACCATTCATCGATACGACATAGGAGTAGAGAGATATTTGCATTTTTGTGAGACTGCGCAGACATCATAAATGACAAGTAGGTGGTTCACTAAAGGTTTTTGAGCAATACATTTCGTGTGTTATATGAGGTCTTATTTGGACATATTATATACCAAATTTAAGGTCTTGGAAATTAGTTTCCAATGCTCTTAACCGTTTGTTCATAAAACATTCGGACAAAACAATATAAACGTTGGAAGATGGGCCAATGCTAGGGTGCCAAGCTAGCACCTCTTTGACTTTTCAAAAGTTGATATATATAAGTCTTAGGTCGGCTTTCTCTTCATTTTTCAGCATAGAACGATCATATAACACCCATAAACATATCCTTAAGCTCTCTTCTAGTGTTTCAAAGAAGATTATCATACCGGGCATGAAATCGAGAAGCGATAACATCAAAACAATCCCTACGACGTAAGTGTCATTATACCACCTCTCTTTTTCTTTGTGGTTAGAGTTTTGGAAGGTACTTCACAGTTAATAAACTTGTAATATCTGTATTTAAGTGTCTAAATATCAAGGAAGGTTGATAAATGTGTTTCCTAATAGTTAGAACTCACGGGACGGTGATCGGAAGCCGTAAGTTCGAGTTATTTGACTTGTAGCGGACTGTTTTGTGGACTCTTTTGTATTACTGTTGGGCTGCATATTTCACTACTGTTTTTTGAGTTTTGGATGAGGAAGGGTGTGGAGAAACACCATATAGATGTAGGGTGGTGGGCTGGTCGTTCGTCGTAACATTTTTGGGTCGTTTGACACTACTATGGTGTGTTGGGCTGTTTTGTAGTATTTTGTGGTGTATATAAGGCTGAAAAATAATGTATGTATGTTGTTGTTGTTTTGTTTTTGTGTTGTTGGTGTTATCTTGAATTTGGAGGAAGTAATGATAACAGGGCAGATGCTGCCTGTTTTTATACAAAATAAGCTTGTCGTTCGTTGTGCGATAGTTGTACCTTTTGTAACTTAATGATAGTATTATTATCGTTGTTAAAGATTAAGGGGCGAAGATGCGAGTTCAAATTGGTGAGTGGAATGATTGTGATAAGGTATGTTAAGGCACTTCCTTCATTCTTTTGGCATGATCTAAAGTGAAACGAACGTAAACGATATGCTATTTCATAATGAATCTACTCCTAACTACTAAGGTTCTCCATGTTGTTCTTTCCTTACAAAGTTATTCTAAGAAAGTATGTATGAGCCTTGATTCTTAGTGAAGTTCATATTGATTGTATGATGTCCATAATGTTAATCGAAGGTGCAACTACCTTACGTCACTTCGAAAAGTTTAGAGTGTGATTCCATGAGTCCATCATACATTATATATAGTATCTATTTTACTCTACCGAGCTGCGCTATAGTCGGCCGGGTACGGCACCTATTTTGCAACCACTGATCAGTTGAGTTTACCGAGCTCCACGAGGCGGGTTATGATTCTATCGAGCCTTATGATGGTCGGGTATGTTTTTACCGAGTCCTCTACGAGGCCCGGTATGATATGATGAAGATGATGCCCACAGAGGCAGATGTTTTTAAAAGATTATATATATATATATATATATATATATATATATATATATATATATATATATATATATATCATGCATTTCATGTCACTATCTCTCAGAGGCACTCAGATGCTACAAGTTGTATCTCCTACATCTCTTTACGTTACTGTTCTTAGTTATGTTATTCTGCCTTACATAATCAGTACTATATTGTTAATGAAGTCCTTTTTTCCTGGGTACGCTGCGTTTCATGCCCGCAAGTCCCGATAGACAGGTTGACAGTCCTCCTAGTAGGGTATCGGCTCAGCGAAAGGTGTTGCTTCACTCTACTTACTCCGGAGTTGCCTATTTGGTCAGTACGACAAGTACATGCATTGACTGGTATGAAGGGGACCTGTACCGACCTTTTTGATGTTTATGCACTCTTAGAGGCTTGTATACAAATTTCAAGTATATGGATACTTGTATGGCCTTGTCGGCCTATGTTTTATGTTTACAATTGGTCATGTCAGCCTTATAAGAGTACATCACATGTATACGTTTCTATATCATGTTAGGTCATCATATGTCCAGCATTGCCCTATGTTTTATTTTGATTATGTCATGATTACCATTTTGGCACATTTACCCGTGACAGTATGATAAGAAAGATATGTTATGTTAGTACTCGGTTAAGTAAGGTGTCGGGTGCCCGTCACGGCCTATAGGTTGGGTCGTGACAATTATCCATGTTCAGGGCCTTGTGCCGATCTGTTTAGACCCTCAGAGGTACTTTTACACTATTCTACCACTATCCTGTTAAAACAACTGTGAACTGAGTCATGTTTCCTACTTGTTGTTATTTTCACTATTATCCCACTGCTTTGAAAACTCTAAAAGGTATTTTGGGCTGAGTCCCGTAAGTTGAGGTAAACTGCCCAAGTGGCTTGTGAGGGTGCCTGAGTCAGGCCGAGAGCCGAGTATGTTAGTATAGCTATGGATCGGGCTACACGCCGCAGCAGTATATATGTGTTAGGCCGAGCGCCGAGTATGTGAGGATAGTTATGGGACGGGCGGCACGCCGCAACAATATATATGTTATATATTACATATGGGTCGGTCTGCATGCCGCAACAATATAGATTATATATATATGGATCGGGCTGCATGCCGCAGCAATATATGTTATATATAGATTGGGTTGCACGCCGCATCAATATACATGTTGGACCAGGCTGCACGCCGCAGCAGATATAGCGCTTGGGCTAAAGGAGCCCCTCCAGAAGTCTGTACACCCCAGTGAGCGCAGTCGACTATTATATGGATCGGGCTGCATGCCGCAACGTATGTTATATATGGATAGGGTTGCATTCCACATCAGTATAGATATATATAAATAGTAGTGGAGAAGGCTGCCCGCCGCAGCATTTGTGTGTGTTCATGGTACTTGCTGAGTATGAGTGTTAAGTGAGAGCATGTGATACTGATAGTGGAGACATGAGTGACTGAGAGGCTTTCCCGAGAATTATTTGTGAGTGACATTGTGCCCGAGAAGCTCATGTTTTGTGGAAAAAAATGTTGTTTCACTCTTCTTTACACTGAGCCTCTGATAATAAATGTTGGATAGATGTTTTATACGAGATTTTCTAATGGAAACCGGAGTTTTATGAAATATTCGAAATTGTAGAATTTCTGACTTGATTTATTCATTTCCACTAATATTTATAATATGTATTTACATGATTTAAATGCCCGTCACTACACTTAAGTTTTTAGTTACATTGATTACTGACTGAGTTGGCGTACTCATGTTACTCCCTCCACCTCTGTGTGCAGATCCAGGTACCGGACCATCTCACTAGTTGATTTCCAGACGAGCTTGGAGTTGTTCGAGGATTGAGGTAGCTGCTCAGCATCCCCGGTTCACCTCCTTTCCTTCCCTCAAATCATAGTTTCTTTTGGTCTTTTGTACCTCATACTTTTGTTGTAGCAAGACACTATGTTGTACATTATATTTTCAGTCTTAGATGCTTATGACAGTTGACTCCAGGTTTTGGGAAAGTGTGTATTTCGTTTCATCTCATTCTGATATTTTAAAATCTGCTAAATTTTGGGAAATTATGAAATATATTGATAATATGAGATTGTTGGCTAGCCTAGTTCCATGATATGTCCCATCACGACCGGCTTAGGATTTGGGGTCGTGACAAGTTGGTATCAGAAACTAGGTTACATAGGACTCGACGGTCATAAGCAGGTTTAGTAGAGTCTTGCGGATCGGTACATAGACGTCTGTACTTATCTTCGAGAGGGTATAGAATCCTTAGTAACAATCGCATTTTTCTTGAATTATGTCGTGGCATTTGGTTGGTTTTGGAAATCTAAACTTCTGTTCTTTCATTATCTCATAGATGGTGAGGACCAGCTAGACCAGCGAGGGGTCGAGGCCGGTCGAGGCCGTGGTAGAGGTAGGGGGACAGTCGTGCGGTAGCCAGGACAGTAACAGTTGACCCCCCTACTATTCAGGATCAGGTTCATGCTAAAGATGCTCTAGCGGGACAGGCTCAGGCACCGGTAGTGCCTATTGTTATTCCGGGTCTTCAGGAGACCTTGGATCAGATCTTGACTCTGTGTACCGCCCTTGCTCAGGAAGTTGCTGCTACTTCTCAGGCCAGGGGAGGCAGTCACACTCCAGTTGCCCGGGCACCTGAGCACGATACTCAGGGCCAGCAGACACCGAGGGAACTTCCCGCCCAGTCAGTTGCTCCAGTTCAATACTTCGTGGTCCCAGCTATGCAAGATGACGAGCAACGTAGACTGGAGAGATTTAGTAGACTACAGCCTCCGACATTCAGTGGTGCTAAGGGCGAGGATGCCCAGGTTTTTCTAGATAACTGCCAGAGGATGTTGCGTACTACTGGGATTTTGGAGACCAGTGGGGTCTCATTTGCTACTTTTTAGCTTTCTGGTGCTACTTTCACTTGGTGGGAGTATTTTGAGAGGCGTAGGCCTGTTGGTTCAGCACCTCTTACCTGGCAGCAGTTCTCCACTATCGTCTTGGAGAAGTATGTACTCTAGTCTCACAGGGAGGAGCAATGCAGGCATTTTGAGCAGCTGCATCACAGGGAGCTATCAGTGACGCACTATGAGATGCGGTTTTCGGAGTTGGATCGTCATGCCACCGAGTTTGTCCCTACTGATAGGGAGAGGATTAGGAGGTTTGTGGATGGCTTCACTTATCAACTCCGCCTTTTAATGACCCGGGAGAGAGTATCAGATGCTACATTCGAGCAGGTTGTTGATATTGCTCTAGATATCAAGTTGGTTCGCCACCAGGAGCGGGTAGAGAGGGAGGCCAAGAGGCCTCGTGGATCGGGTGGTTGTAGTTGTGCTTCTTCCAGGGGGAAGTTTCAGCATGGCAGGGGCCGTTCATTCAGGCCTCCTCGGTCAGGCCGCCCATCCTATAGTGGTGAATCTTCGGGGAATGGTCCCCGTGATTTTTAGCCAGGCCATTCTTCATTCGGTGCCCTTCCAGCCCAGACTGCAGCTTGAGCACCATCAGCTCAGGGTTCTTCTATGTATGGTTCTCCTAGTGGCAATTCTGGTGCAAGGGGTTCATTTCAGTTCCAGTCTCCAGCTCCAGGGAGTTGTTATGTGTGTGGAAAGTTGGAGAATATGAGGAGGCAGTGTCCTCATCTTCTTGGAGGTCTATCTCAGCTGAGGAGCCATTAATTGACTTCAGCTCCAGTCACTTCACCACCCACCCAGGCAGCCAGGGTGGTAGTTAGTCAGCTAGAGGCCGCCCTAGAGGGGGAGGTCGAGTAGGTGGAGGTCAGGCCCGTATGTATGCCTTTACAGTCAGGCTAGATGATATTTCCTCCGATGTAGTGATCGCATGTATTGTCTCAGTCTGTTGCCGAGATGCTTTGGCTTTATTTGACCCTGGTTCTACATATTCCTATGTTTCTTCATATTTTGCCCATTTTCTTGATATGCCCCATGAGTATTTAGTTACATTTGTTCATGTGTCGACTCGAGTGGGAGATACTGTTGTTGTGGACCGTGTTTATCGGTCGTGTGTGATATATATTAGGGGTATGGAGACCTGAGTGGACCTACTGTTACTCATCATGGTCAATTTTGATGTGATATTGGGCATGGACTGGTTATCTTCGTGTCATGCCATTTTTTATTATCACGGTAAGACCGTGACCTTAGCTATGCCCAGATTTCTGAGGGTTGAGTGGAGAGGTTCTTCTGATTATGTGTCTAGCAGGGTGATTTCCTACCTGAAGGCTCACCGTATGGTTGAGAAGGGGTACTTATTGTATCTAGCTTTTGTGAGGGATGTCAATGGTGAGACTCCCGCTATTGATTCGGTTCGTGTGGTCCGTGACTTTCCGGACGTGTTTCCTGCACAACTGCCAGGCATGCCACCTGACAGGGACATTGATTTTTGTATTGACCTGGTGCCAGGAACTCAACCTATTTCTATTCCACCTTATCGAATGGCACCAACAGAGCTTAAGGAGTTAAAGGAGCAGCTTAAGGAACTCCTATATAAGGGGTTCATTCGTCCTAGTATTTCACCTTGGGCTGCACCAGTGTTGTTTGTAAAGAAGAAGGATGGTTCTATGCATATGTGTATTGATTATCGGCAGCTGAACAGAGTTACGGTGAAGAACCGGTATCCCTTGCCTCATATAGATGACTTATTTTATCAGTTGCAGGGTGTCAGGGTATTTTCTAAGATTGAATTGCGTTTCGGCTATCATTAGTTAAAGATTCGGGGGCCAGACATCCCGAAGAGTGCTTTCAGGACTAGATACAGTCATTATGAGTTTCTCATTATGTCATTTGGGCTGACTAATGCCCCAACAGCCTTTATGCACTTGATGCACAATGTATTCCGGCCTTATCTGGATTCTTTCATCATCGTTTTCATTGACTATATCTTGTTGTATTCCCGATCTCGGGAGGATCATGAGCAACATTTAGGAGTTGTGCTTCAGACCTTGAGAGAGAAGAGATTGTATGCAAAATTTTTGAAGTGTGAGTTCTGGCTTGATTCAGTAGCATTCTTGTGGAACGTGGTGTCTAGTAAGGCTATTCAGGTTGATCCGAAGAAGGTAAAGGCGGTGCAGATTTGGCCTAGACCGTCATCATCTACTGAGATTTGCGGTTTTCTTGGTTTGGAAGGGTATTGTCGCCGTTTTGTCGAGGGATTTTCATCTATTGCATCACTTACGACCAGACTGACCCAGAAGGGTGCTCAGTTAAGGTGCACTGAGGAGTGAGAGGATAGCTCTTAGAAGCTCAAGTCAGCTTTGACTACAGCTCCAGTATTGATTTTGCCTACGGGTTCTTGTTCTTATATTGTTTTCTGTGATGACTCGAGAGTTGACCTTAGAGAGGTTTTGATGCAGCATGGTAGGGTGATTGCCTACGCGTCCAGACACCTGATGGTGCACGAGAAGAATTATCCAGTGCACGATCTTGAGCTAGCAGCTATTGTTCACGCCTTGAAGATTTGGCGTCATTATTTATATGGAGTGCATTGTGAGATTTTCACTAATCACCGTAATTTGCAGCATCTGCTTAAGTAGAAGGATCTGAATTTTTGTCAGAGAAGCTAGTTGGAGCTTCTCAAGGATTATGACCTCACTATCTTATATCATCTGGGGAAGACCAATGTAGTGGCCGATGACCTGAGTCGCATAGGGGAGAGTTTGGGGAGTTTAGCCTACCTTCTAGTAGCAGAGAGACCTTTAGCACTTGATGTCCAGGATTTAGCAGGTCAGTTGGTGAGATTGGATCTATCAGAACCTCCGCGGGTATTGGCTTGTGTAGCCTTCAGGTCTCCTCTCTATGATCAGATTAGAGCATGCCAATATGATGATCCACATTTGCTTGTTCTTCAGGACAGGGTCCGTCGCGGTGATGCCAGGGATGTGGTTATTGATGATGATGGGGTCATGAGGATGCAGGGCTTGATTTGCGTGCCCGATGTGGATGGTCTTCGAGATTTGATTATAGCTAAGGCCCATAGTTTGCGGTATTCCATCCATCCCGGTGCCACAAAGATGTCTCAAGATCTAAGACACCATTATTGGTGGAGGCGGATGAAGAGAGATATTGTTGAGTTTATGGCTCGGTGTCTCAACTGTCAGCAGGTCAGGTATGAGTACCAGAGACCAGGTGGATTGCTTCAGAGATTTGTTATCCCGGAGTGGAAGTGGGAGCGAATCACCATGGACTTCGTACTTGGACTCCCACATACTTCGAGGAGGTTTGATGCCATATGGGTTATCCGTCGCACTTCATTCAAATTGGTACTACTTATTCTTCGGAGCGGTTAACTGAGATTTATATCAGGGAGATTGTCCGATTGCATGGGGTTCCAGTCTTTATCATATCTGACAAAGGTACTCAGTTCACATCCCAGTTTTGGAGGGCCGTACAGAGAGAGTTCGGTACTCAGTTCGAGTTGAGCACAACATTTCATCCTCAGACCAACGGGCAGCCGGAGCGTACTATTTAGATTTTGGAGGATATGTTGTGTGCATGTGTCATTGATTTCGGGGGTTCATGGGATCAGTTGAGTATCCAGTTGTCTCCGTATGAGGATTTAAATTGTAGGAGGTGCGGATCTTTGGTTGGATGGTTTGAGCCGGGCTAGGCTAGGCTATTAGGCACAGACTTGGTTCAGGATCCGTTGGGTAAGGTGAAATTGATTCAGGAGCGGCTTCGCACGAGGAAGTCTAGGCAGTAGAGTTATGCAGACTGGAAGGTTCGAGATGTGTCTTTCTTGGTTGGGGAGAAGGTACTGCTGAAGGTGTCAACCATGAAGGGTGTTATGAGGTTCGGGAAGAGGGGAAAGTTGAGTCCCCGGTTTGTTCGGCCTTTTAAGGTGCTACAGAGTCCCAACTTATCGAGTATTCATCCGGTGTTCCATGTTTCGATGCTCCAAAAGTATGTTGGTGACCTACCTCATTTTTTGGAGTTCAGCACGGTTCATCTCGAGGGTGATATGTCATATGAGGTATAGCCGGTGGCTATTTTGGGTCGCCAGATCAGAAAGCTGAGGTCTAAGGGTATAGCTTTAGTGAAGGTTCAGTGGAGAGGACAGCCGCTGGAGAATTCCACCTGGGAGACCGAGTGGGAGATGCGGGACAAATATCCTCACTTATTCGAGACTCCAACTATGTTTCTAGACCCGTTCGTGGATGAACGTTTGTTTAAGAGGGGGAGAATGTAACGACCCGACCGGTCGTTTTGTGAGATTAGCCTCGTTTCCCTCATTTATGTTTTATCATATATTGCTTATCCTGTTTATGTTGTGTTGGGTCGGTTGGTTTAAGTTCAAAGTGGCCGTGGTGAGAGCAAAGACACTCTCTTAAAGTAGCTTAATAGCTGAAAAGTCAAACTAGGAGTTGACTTATTGATAAAAGACATCGGAATACGGATTTTTATGGCTCAGATAGCTTCGTTAGGTGATTTGGGGCTTAAGAGTGTGTTCAGAATGAAGTTTTGATGTCCGGTGTAGAATTAGGCTTGAATTGGCAAAAGTTAGTTTTTGGTGATTTTCGGTCGGTAGTGGAAAACAGGCTATAGGGGTCGGAATGGAATTCTGATGGTTGGAGCAGGTTCGTAATGTCATTTTTGATATGTGTGCAAATTTTCAATTCAATCGGATGTGTTTTGGTTGGTTTCGGCATCATTGGCGAAATTTAGAAGTTTTAAAGTTCATAGGTTTGAATTTGATGTAATTTGGTGTTTTTGTGTTGTTTTTGCTGTTTTGAAGGCTCGACTAAGTTTGGATGATGCTATGGGGTGTGTTTTTATGTTTGGTTGGGGCCCCTAGGAGCTCGGGATTGATTTCAGATGATTAGCGGGGGTTTGGACTTAGGAAATTTGGAGCAAATAGCTTCTGGTGTGAATCTTCTGGTGTGGCCGCACCTGCGGATGTGGATCCACAGTGTGATGCCGCAGGTGCAAAGGTCCCTGCGCAAGTGCGAAAAGAGGCTAGGCAGGAGGAGTCAACAGGTCTGAAGAATTTGCTGCACCTGCGAAGCCGCAGGTGCGAGAATTGGACTATCAGTGGGATTTCGCAGGTGCGCACCTGGGATTGCAAGTGTGGGTCCACAGGTGCGAATAATTGACCGAAGGTGCGGATTAACTGGGCAAAAAAGTATAAAAAGTTCCTCCGCGAATATTTTGGCATTTCCTCCATTGTTGCATGCGGGTTGAGCTTGTTTGAGGGCAAATTGAAGAGGGAATTCATAGGTCTTCAGTGGAGGTAAGTTCCCGGATTATATAACTTGTTTCTATAAAATGTTTTACGGATCAGGCTTGTAATTTGAAGAATTAAAGTGGGAAAAGTTGGAAAAAATGGGGAGGAAATTTGGAAATTCTTTTGGTGATGTGAGTGGGCAATTATGGTCCGAATCTGGAGCTTTTGGTATGTATAGAGTCATGGGAGGATGAGGATTCTAGTGATGTAAATTTTATTGAATTCCGAGACATGGGCCCAGGGCTCAGATTTGGTCGAATTTTGAGAATTATGTTGAAATTTATATCTTTCAATTGAATTTTGTTCTGTTAGCGTATATTGATGATGTTAATACGATTTTGGTTAGATTCAAAACATTTGGGAGCCAATTCGAGGGGCAAGTGCATCGTGGAGTAGCTTTTGGCCTTTTTCGAGGTAAGTCACGATTGGAACTCTAAACCTAAGGGTATGCCACCCTGTTATTTGATATTTTGTTGATAAATGAGGTGACACGCATGCTAGGTGATGAGCTTGGGGGCGTGCATCGATAGGGATTGTTACTTGGTCCGTCCCAGTGGCTATTAGGTCGCATATTCGAGTTGAACCTTACGACATCCTATCTTACGGAATTTTATACCTGTTTATGTGTTGTGAGCCATCCTCGGGGCCTTGTGCCGATCTGTTTAGACCCTCAGAGGTACTTTTACACTATTATACCACTATCATGTTAGAACAATAGTGAACGCAGTCATGTTTCCTACTTGTTGTTATTTTCACTATTATCCCACTGCTTTGAAAACTCTGAAAAGAATTTTGGCTTGAGTCCCGTAAGTTGAGATAAACTGCCCAAGTGGCTTGTGAGGGTGCCTGAGTCAGGCCGAGAGCCGAGTATGTGAGGATAGCTATGGATCGGCCGGCACGCCGCAACAGTATATATGTGTTAGGCCAAGCGCCGAGTATTTGAGGATAGTTATTGGACGGGCTGCACGCCGCAACAATATATATGTTATATATTACATATGGGTCGGGCTGCACGCTGCATCAATATAGATTTTTTATATATATATGGATCGGGCTGCACGCCGCAGCAATATATGTTATATATGGATCAAGCTGCACGCCGCAACAATATACATATTGAACCGGGCTGCACGCCACAACACATATAGCGCTTGGGCTGAAGGTGCCCCTCCAGGAGTCTGTACACCCCCAGTGAGCGCAATCGACTATTATATGGATCGGGCTGCACNCGGATTTGTGTGTATGAATGCTACTTGCTGAGTACGAGTATTAAGTGAGAGCATGTGTTACTGATAGTGGAGTCACGAGTGACTGAGAGGATTGCCCGTGAGGCTTATTTTATGAGGGATACTGTGCCCGAGCGGCTCATATTTTATGAAAAAAGATGTTGTTTACACTCTTCTTTATACTGAGCCTATGATAATAAATGTTGGATAGATGTTTTATACATGATTTTTTAATGGAAACCGGAGTTTTATGAAATATTCAGAATTCGAATTTCTGACTTGATTTATTCATTTCCACTTTATTTATTATATACATTTACCTGATTTAAATGCTCATCACTACACTCAAGTTTTTAGTTACATTGATTACTTACTAAGTTGGTTACTCACGTTACTCCCTCCACCTCTGTGTGCAGATCCAGGTACCAGACCATCTCACTAGTTGATTTCTGGACGAGCTTAGAATTGTTCGAGGATTGAGGTGGCTGCTCAGAGTCGCCAACACACCTCTTTTTCTTCCCTCGGATCATAGTTTCTTTTGGTCATTTTTACCTCATACTTTTGTTGTAGCAAGACACTATGTTGTACATTATATTTTCAGTCTTAGATGTTCATGACAGTTGACTCCAGGTTTTGGGAAAGTGTGTATTTTGTTTCATCTCATTCTGATATTTTAAAATCTGCAAAATTTTGGGAAATTATGAAATATATTGATAACCTGAGATGATTGTTTAGCCTAGTTCCATGATAGACGCCGTCACGGCCGGCTTAGGATTTGCGGTCCTGACAATTTCATCATCATCCCACGAACTATGTACAAACCTGATCCCGTGTGGAATATGTAGGAAACCTCAAATGGTTTGGTCATAACCTTAGGAAACTTCTGTAATGCATTAGTCTTAATTAGGACGCAGTCGTAACAACAAGTAGCCATATTGTCAAAGACTCCATGGAAGATCGGCATCGGTGGGATGACATGTCATAATACGGAACAACGACATTTTCCTTAAAGGAAACAAGTATTTTCAAAATATTTTCCAACTATATACATATATATATATATATAGTGATATTTTCCATCTACCGAACTTTGTGGCGCAATCATATCAAAGAATGGGGAAAATCAATTTCACGGTTGACACAAACCAACTTCCCCCCTCCCCTACTAAGAAGTTTTCTTTGAGTGTAGGGTAAATAGGGAGTAAAGAATCGGTGGAACCACACTGGCGCAAATTACGGACCCGCCAATTGCCTAATATTATCTCTCGTTCATCTTATTTATATATTTGAGCACAACTAAAGAAAACTCTAGAATTCTTTGGAAGTGCCTTGGAATCAGATAGTTGATACAAAAATAAGTAAATAGAAACCCATTTGCTCACCTAATTGGAGTGTCTCATACAAAACAAATGCATCGAAGTACTGTAAATAGAAAACTACATGTTCAATCCATAGGAGCGCCCTATACAAATCTCACGTGAGCTTCACCAATCGAAGCCCTGTATATAGCAAAATTCCAGCTCAATTAATTAGAGCACCTTCTACAAATCGAATGTCGGCTTCGCCAACTAGATCCTTGTATAGAGCAAACTGCAAACTTCGCCAACAGAAAGTAATCCTCAGCATCGCTCTGTCAATCATGAATGCTGGAATAGACAATCGCGAACCTCGTCACAAATTTTCCGCCAATCGATGGCCGGAACATATCTTCGCAATCAAGAGTATCTCTTTGGTCTGCTTATATTTCATTTCATTGTCACCTAGAATGTTTTAGCATTTTGTTCATGCAGCTTCAGCCATAATTACAATCTCTCCCCAGCAGAGACTTCTTTACAACTAAGTGCAAAACACTCCTAATAAGTAGATATGCACTTTACCAATAAAGCTCTCCCAACAGGCGTAGACAATTTTCAAATGCTCCAAAAACTGCGGAACGGTACACAACTTGGCTAAATAATCGATTTAGGATCCAATATCCCATCATCCGAATCCAAAATAATGGCTCGCCGACAGCCAAGCGTCATCATTCCTGCATTATTTACATCGCATCTTGATATATTATGCATTACAATATATTGTTATGCGTGTATTTCATTTTGTTTTTCAAGAGCAAATGTTGTAGTGTGGAACTACTTCTTAGCAACAGACCGAACTACAACTCTATGGGGACAACCAACCCAGTAGCAGGCTCATGATCCCTGCTCAAAATGAGAAGCGAGCTCAAAATTTTGAATCATTAAAATCAGACCACAAAATTCAAGCCATCATGAATGACCAATCTTTTGTCTCGCCGTATTGTCACAATATGATACTGGGGCATTTCTAGAGAGTAACGCTTCCCTAAAGTCCCTTCTCCGGAACAACATGAGGCCTGATTGTTGTTAAGCCTGAGGTATGTAAGCAATTCAAAGCCAGAATTCGACAAATATTCTTAAGTCTTTCAGATTTTTCCTCTACTCCATCCTTCAATTCACCATCCATATTTCCCGCAATACCTACCTAAAATTCGTGACAAAATTAGCTTTGGTTCACTTTCTTTTTCCGAAAACTCTTTCATCACCTCGCGGTCAAAGTGGTGCAGTTGTTGATGGCCAATTTTTACCCTCCCTTTTAAAACTAATTTAGTCACGCTTAACAATTTACAATAAATACTCTAAAAGTGTTTTTTCTATAAATTAATATCTATTTTATAAATTAATTAAGTATTAGTTTCAAAATTGATCACGTAGTACTAATATTGTGTAATTACAAATGTATTTACTATTATAAAAATTACTTTTGTATATACATTTTTCACGACCCCAAATCCTAAATTGGCCATGATGGCGCCTATCGTGGAATTAGGCTAGCCAATAATCACATATTTAAAGTTTCCTTCCAAAATTTCCAACTCATTTCCCACATTTCATAAACGTATGTAAAATTACTGAATCTATTAAGCAAAACAAATAGTTAAACAGTACAAAACCATCCCCAAGATCCGCAGTCAACATGTGATGAGCATCTAAGGATAATGCTAAAATTCTACTGTCATAATACAAAATCTCGGAATGAGGAACTAAGTACAAATAAGAAAGGGAAACAGAGATGTTGCAGATGTTGAACAACTACCTCTATATCCCGGCTCCGGCTCCGCACTGAAAGACATGACTAACGCCCGGTACCAGCACCTGTATCTTCACACAGGGGTGCATGGAGTAATGTGAGTACGCAACTCAGTAGTAATGAAAATAAATCATGTCTATGCAGTAAGAAACACATAAGATCAAATCATGAGTTCACAATAAGCACAACCTTTCTTTCAAAAAGTGTGTGTGTATATATATATATATATATATATATATATATATATAATCAACATGCTTTAAAAGCCGACTTCAGTAAAATCTTTTGAAAAATGTGTTTTCCAACAATTTTAGAAATAAAATACTAGAAGTGTTTAGTTTAAAATGAAATAAGTCATAAATATCCCCTCAGGCCAATACATGAATCATAATCGCCCCTCGGACAGAACATCATTCAGCATACCTCACAGTCACTCAGTATCAGCCCTTCTGGCATACCTCACCATCACTCATGCCTCCCAATCACTCGTCACTCGGCACTCGCACTCAGTAGGTACCTGCGCTCACTGGGGGTGTGTACAGACTCCGGAGGGGCTCCTTCAGCCCAAGCACTAATATCAAGCCACCTCGTGGCATATCATTTCCTCACAATCAGGCCCTCGGCCTCACTCAGTCAGTAACTATCAAAAAAGCCCTTCGGGAGTATCTGTAAAATGGGGTACTCAACCCATAAACATCATTTTATATCTCAAAATAGTGTAAAAAATGCTGAGTTTCGAATTTAGCTAAACATAACATGACTGAGTATAAATAATAAGTCAACACAGTGAAGAAATAGCAGTAAAAATCCCCCAAGGGGTCTAAAAAAGTCGGCACGAGGCCCCGAACATAGCTTACAACCCCAATATAGAAACAGTTTTAGAACACAATTTGACATATGATTTATAGTAAAATATGCAACTCAATAGTTCCTCGGAAAGGACCAAGTCCAAATCGAAATCAGTGCACGCCGCACTCGTCATCCGGCATGTGCGCCACTCTAAAAATAATGAGAAAATAGAAGTCCGGGGTTTCATACCCACAGGACAAGATTTATTGCCATTAATTATCTCCACCGGGCCAAAATACTAATCCGCAATGCTCTTGCTCCTCGAATCGGCTCCCGATTGCTCCGCGTCTAACCAAAACCAGATTAACATCATCAATATACGCTAAATGAACAAAGCTCAATAAAAACTATCAATTTAAGGCATAATTCCTGAACTTGGCCAAACCCGAGCCTCGGGTCCACGTCTGGGAATTTGATAAAAATCGCTTCACAAGAATCCTTATCCTTTCCCGAGTCTACACATATAAAATGCATCAAAATTCGACCACAAACAACCCCTAAATTCCTTAATTACAAGTATTAATTTCCCTAGCCCTAAACACCCAATTTATGCCATTAAATCAACTAATTTCAAGCCTAATCTTTCACATAATAACATAGAATCGAGTTTATAGTCCGAGAAACTTACCTCCACAGAAGACCCTCGAAATCCTCCTTCAAATTACTGCCACATTGGCTCAACTCGCATGCAAAAATGAAGAAAAATGCCAAAATTTCGCGGAGGCACATATTTATACTTCCTGCCCAGTTAAAATGACTTGCGGCCAAAATCTCGCACATGAGGAACCGCTCCAGGGGTCCCAGGTGCGCATCTGCAAAAAGCCACTTAAAGTCCAAAGTCTGCACCTGCGACCCCTTTTTCGCACCTGCGACTCCGCAGGTGCGGCCCCACGTCCGCATCTGCAGTCCCTCACTGAGCTGCCCAATTTCCGCATCTGCGGATTCCTTTACGCTTCTGCGGTCCCACACCTGCGGTTCCTCATCCGCAGGTGCGGTCACACCAGTAAAATGGCACCAGCAGCAGCTTTGCTGCAAATTCACAAGCGCATGCCTCCATTAACCATCAGAAATCAATCCCGAGCCTCTTGGGGCCCCAACCAAAAATACTAACAAGTCTCATAACCTTATTCAATCTTAGTCGAGCCCTCAAAACACCAAAAACAATGCAAAAACACCAAAATCACATCAAATTTAAGCCTCTGAACTTTGAAATTTCTAGATTCCGCCAATGAGGCCGAAATCAACCAAAACACGTCTGAATGACCTGAAAATTTGCACACATATCCAAAATGACACTACGAACCTGTTCCAACTTTGGGAATTCCATTCTGACCCCGATAGCCTATTTTCTCCTATCGGCCGGAAATCGGCAAAAGCTAACTTTCGCCAACTCAAGCCTAATTCTACATCGGATATCAAAACTTCATTCCAAATACACTCCTAAGTCTCAAATCACCTAACAAAGATCTGAGCCATAAAATCTACATTCCGAGTACGTTTAACAATAAGTCAACTCCCAGTTGACTTTTTCAACATTTAAGCCAATTTAAGAGATTAAGTGTCTCAGTTCTCACCACGACCACTCCGAACCCGAACCAACCAACCCAACACAACATAAATAGGCTAAGAAATATATGATAAAGCAGAAATAGGGGAAACGGGGCTAATCTCATGGAACGACCGGCCGTGTCGTTATAACCTCCCCATCTTAAACAAACATTCATCCTCGAACGGGTGTAGAAACATACCTGGAGCCTCAAATAAGTAAGGACATCTTCTGTGCATCTCTCGCTCGGTCTCCCAGATGGAATCCTCCACCGGCTGTCCTCTCTACTGAACCTTCACTGAAGCTATATCCTTAGACCTCAGCTTTCTGACTTGACAATCCAAAATAGCCACTGGCTCTACCTCATATGACATATCACCCTCGAGCTGAACCGTGCTGAAGTCCAAAACATGATACGGGTCACCAGCATACTTCCGGGGAATCGAAATATGGAACACCAGATGAATACTCTATAAGCTAGGAGGCATAACAAGTCTATAAGACACCTCCCCAATCCTCTGAAGCACTTCAAATGGCCCAATGATCCGGGGACTAAACTTTCCCTTCTTCCCAAACCTCATAACACCCTTCATGGGTGACACCTTCAGCAGTACCTTCTCCCCAACCAATAAAGACACATCTCGGACCTTTCGGTCCGCATAACTCTTCTGCATTGACTACGCCGTGCGAAGCTGCCCCTGAATAAACTTCACCTTACCCAACACATCCTGAACCACGTCTATGCCCAATAGCCTAGCCTCGCCCGACTCAAACCAACCCACTGGAGATTTGTACCTCCTATAATATAAAGCCTCATACGGAGCAATCTGGATACTCGACTAATAACTATTATTATATGCAAACTCTGCGAGTGGCAGAAACTTGTCCCATGAACCCCCAAAATCAATGACACAGGCACGTAACATATACTCCAAAATCTGAATAGTATGCTCCGACTGCCCGTCGGTTTGAGGATGAAACGTTGTGCTCAACTCGACCTGAGTACCCAACTCTCTTTGCACGACTCTCTAAAACTGAGATGTAAATTGAGTACCTATGTCAGAAATTATAGAAACTGGAACCCCGTGCAATCATACAATCTCTCTGATGTAAATCTCAGCTATCCGCTCCGAAGAATAAGTAGTACCAACAGGAATGAAGTGCGCGAACTTGGTCAGCCAATCCATACTAACCCATATAGCATCAAACCTCCTTGAAGTCCATGGACTCCCAACTACAAAGTCCATAGTGATCCGCTCCCACTTCCACTCCGGAATATATAATCTTTGAAGAAATGCACCCGGCCTCTGGTGCTCATACTTGACCTGCTGATAGTTAAGATACCGAGCCACGAACTCAACAATATCCCTCTTCATCCGCCTCCACCAATAATGCTGTCTCAGATCCTGATACATCTTTGCAGCACCCGGATGGATGGAATACAGCGAACTATGGGCCTCAGCTAGAATCAAATCTCGAAGTCCATCCACATTGGGCACGCAAATCCATCCCTGCGTCCCCATGACCCCATCATCACCAATAACCACATCCCTGGCATCACTGCGATGGACCCTATCCTAAAGAACGAGGCTGGCGTGCTCTAATCTGATCATAAAGAGAAGACCTGGATGCAAGACAAGCCAATACTCGCGAGGGCTCTAATAGATCCAATCTCACAAACTGACCCGCTAAATCCTGAACATCAAGTGCTAATGGTCCCTCTGCTACTGGGAGGTAGGCTAGACTCCCCAAACTCTCCACTCTGTGACTTAGGGCATCGGCCACTACATTGGCCTTCCTCGGATGATATAGAATAGGGAGGTCATAATCCTTGAGAAGCTCCAATCACCTCCTCTGACGCAAGTTCAGATCCCTCTGCTTAAGCAGATGTTGCAAACGGCGGTGATCAGTGAAAATATCACAATGCACTCCATACAAATAATTATGCCAAATCTTCAAGGTGTGGATAATAGCTGCTATCTCAAGATCGTGCACCAGATAATTCTTCTCGTGCACGTTCAACTGTCTGGAGGCGTAGGTAATCACCCTACAGTCCTGCATCAATACTACTCCAAGGACAACTCTCGAGGCATCACAGTAAACTGTATAAGAAGCTGAACCCGTAGGCAAAACTTACACCGGAGTTGTAGTCATAGCAGACTTGAGCTTCTGAAAGCTCTCCTCACACTCCTCAGTCCACCTGAACTGAGCGCCCTTCTGGGTCAGTATGGTCATAGGTGCTGCAATAGATGAAAACCCCTCTATGAAACGACGATAGTACCATGCCAAACCTAGAAAACTGCGAATCTCGTAGCCGATGATGGTCTAGGATAACTTTTCACCGCCTCTATCTTCTTCGGATCAACCTAAATACCCTCACTGGACACCACGTGCCCCACGAACGCTACTGAATCAAGCCAAAACTCACACTTTGAAAAATTTGCATATAATCTCTTCTCCCTCAAGTTCTGAAGCACAACTCTCAAATGCTGCTCATGATCATCCTGAGATTGAGGATACACCAAGATATTGTCAATAAACACAATGACAAAAGAATCTAGATAAGGCCGAAATACACTGCGCATCAAGTGAATAAAGGCTGCTGGAGCATTGGTCAGCCCGAATGACATAACCAGAAACTCATAATGACCATTTCTAGACCTGAAAGCAGTCTTCAGGATGTCTAGCCCCCAAATCTTCAATTGATTATAGCCGAAACGCAAGTAATTCTTTGAAAATACCCTGTCACCATGCAACTGATCAAACAAGTTATCTGCACTGTAAAGACTCATAAAATTTCATGGGTAAAAATAATGCTCAAATAGGTCCCCATGTTGTTACAGCTGTAGAAATTCTTAAAACAGACCTCTTTTGAGTAAAAAGTACCCCGAAACTTAAAGGATAAAATTTTCCATATTTGCGCAGGTCTGCAGTCCACTATGCGATCACAGATCAGGTATGCGGACCGCATAGTGGTCACATACTTGGACAGTTTGCTGTCCATTTTAAGGAAAGCTATGCGGCCTAAGAATGCGATCGCATTTTTTGAATGCGGGCCGCATAGTTATCGCATTCTTGCACCTTGATTTTTGTAGAGGGCATTATGTGACGCACTATGCGATCGCATAACAGGTATGCAGACCTCATAATGGTCACATACCTAGGCAGTCTGCTTTTCTTTTAGCCCATTTGAGTGACATTTATGCGACAGGAATGCAGACCGCATAACATGAATGCGATCGCATTCCTGACCGCATTTCTGCTTCGGGACTGTTAAAATTCTAATTTTATACCCGACCCCCAGATCATTAAACCACATACCCCTTTCATTTTAAGATCAATTTTTGATAAATTAGAGAGAGGAGAGAGTGGGTTCTAGAGAGAGAGAGAGTTACAACTTCATCAAATTTGTTCCTCCATCACTACTCAGGCCTGGAATTGATCAAGTAGTACACCATTTTCTTCACTACAAGTGGTAAGCTTCTACCCATCAACCTAAATTTCAAGATTTTTGTTAAAATGACACATGGTTGGGTGAGTTAATGAAGATGGGGGTAGGATATTGCATGCATGTAACCAACTAGACATAATCTAGTAAAATGGAAATGGGTTATAATAATCTTTCACTAAAAAGAGGCGTTTTGAAACACCTAGTGTTTGATAAAATGCTCAAGTGAGTTCCGTACATGATGATTATTCCTAATTCTAAGTTCAGTTATGCCACATTGTGAACTAGATTGAAGGTGATAGAAAGTATGGTAAATTGTGGTAGAAAATTAAAGGGGAATTCTTATTCAAGGTATGTATGGCTAACTTTAATCTGTGTAGAGTCACCTTGTTGGTGTCCAAGCACACGATATGAACTTCTTACTTGAGCATATGTGAACTGATTGTCCTGCTGTGTCGAAGTGTAAGATTTCATTCTGTGATTTTTTTAGTCGATTACCATGCTAATTGCGATTGTGAAGGGTGATTCTTTGTGCTTATCCTACCACATGTAAGGTTCGTTAAATGTTAGAATATATCAAAATGACAGTATGTGCTACTAAACAAAAGAATGTTAACGTACTCTAATGTGGAAAGATATCTAATTTCTATGGGCTGAGTGTGGCAAATCATGAAAAGAAACTGTGGATTGATTTAAATGGGCCATATAATGATTGCAACACCATATGTGAATTACTGTTTGGTAAGGATTGTTGTGCCCTGACATCATATACTTGTTGGTTGATATGAACTTTTGTTCTTGATTATGAAAATCCCTGTGATATAATTATTGGTTATTGTTGCTATGTAATGTGAACGTATGGTGGGATCAGGTTGTGCACCGCAACACGAAGTAATAAGGGTGGAGAGGTAATACGAGTGAAATGTGATTGTACAGTGGGATAGGTTGCCCGCCGCAATAGATGAATAATTGAAATGAGTAATTGTGGAATCTTCATTGGTAACTTTCTGTATATTTGTGTGGTACTTCTGTGGTTACCCTGACTGTCTTACAATTGTGTATTATTTGATTCTACTTGGAATAAAATTTTGTCATACATACTAGTACTATTTAACGGTAATAACGTCTCTTTTGCCGGGGGCGCTACATCTTTTATATGGATTTAGGTGGTTCCACAACAGGTAGCTCAGACTGCCGATAATGGTGTTTCCCCTTCATACTTTCAGCAGATCTGGTGAGCCCCACTTCCTCTCGGGGCCGTGTGTAGTCTATATCATTCTCTTTTGCTTATATTGTAAAAGGTATATCCGGGGCATCATTGCCAGCAAGTATGTATACTCTTCTCTGTACCTTTAGAGGCTCCGTAGACACTGTGTGGGTTGTATATATTTGGTTAGTAGTTGTAATTGTTCGTAACCGTGGTCCCGTGTTGGAAATGTTGTGCTTAGTTGTATATTTTGGGATTATCAAATGATAAAGTTTTAAAAGAGGAAAGTCGACTCATGTTGTAAATTAATACTTTGAATCCATTTTCTATCTCATTCAAAAATTTGTATGTTATAAACACGGGGTGATGCATTGGGTTGGAAAGGCAATCCAGGTCCGCTTGGCTAGTATCATCCAGTTAGGCGCCAGTCTCGTCCCTCGGTTTTTGGGCGTGACAAACTTGGTATCAGAGCCTCTGGTTTTAAAAGTTTCCTAGGATGTCTCGGAACCTTGTGTGGTAGAGCCCTTCTTATCGGTGTGTTTTCTACCACATCTATAATTAGGGGGATGCATGGACATTTAGGAAACTACCCTTTTGTTGTTACTCTGTATGGTACAATGAAGTGGAAGGTGAGAACATCTTTATCTATTTCGTGCATTGTCCCAATTTTTAGTAAATGGCACCCAAGAAGAGAGCTCGACTAGGCCCAGAGGCCCATGCCACCCCAGGAGTGGCAAGAAATTCTCCAGCTGGTGGTGTGGGTGTGATTTCCTGGCCACAAAACAGCCTGACTCCTCCACTCCAGGTCAAACTATTCCTATTCCTACTCCAGCTGAAATCCGTCTTGCTGATGTTCCTGATGCTTCCTCAGTCCAGCTTCTGGTCCTAGTATTTCTGATGGGACCTCAAGGCAGCTATTCAGATGTTGCCTAAGCTAGTGGCCTCCCATGCCCAAAGATCAATTGTTCCCCTGTGTCCTATGGTGAGCAATGGGATTATTCATGTTCCAGAGTCAGCCAGTCTCTGAGGTTAGCGCCTCCAGAGTTCACAGACACTGACCCAGAGGAAGATCCTCAGGATTTTATAGATGAAATGTACAAGACTCTCCGGGTTATGAAGGCTACAGAGACATATGGGGTTGAGTAGGCTTCCTATCGGTTAAAGGGAGCAGTGTATTCGAGGTTTGAGATGTGGGAGAGCTCCCGTAGGGAGGGGAGCCCTCCGCGAAGTGGGATGAGTTTGTTGATGCCTTCATGGATAATTTCTTGCCTACCGAGACTATGGTAGCCTGTGATGTGGAGTTTGAGGTCCTAAAGCAGGGCAACATGAGTGTGTGGGAGTACCACATAGAGTTCGTGCGCCTGTCCAAATATGCCATCTACATGATGCCGACTATGGGGGCCAGAGTTCTAAAGTTTGTTCAAGGTCTTGGTCCCTTGGTTGTTAATGAAGTTGCTACCGCTGCCTTGAATTCGGATATGAAATATAGGAAGATCGTGGGATTCCCCCAGGCCACAAAGGCTCGAAAGTTTAAGATAAGGATGGAGAGAGAGTGTGGTAGTAGGGCCCGGTCAGCGGGCAACCCTAGGAGTTCAGTTGCAGGTGGGAGATCAGCCCTTGGGAGAGGGTCATCAGGGCCATTCCAGTCCTATGCTCAGTCCTCGGCCAGTGCCCCGTCATCAGGGCACAATTATCAGCAGGAGGGTCACTTTGGACTAGGTTCAGATAGCAGAAGGTTCCATCCGTCGGGCCATTCAGGTCGGAGGTTCCAGCAGCAGCTGAGGGCCCCATGCCCTACGAGTGGGAGGTATCATTCTGAGCCTTGTACATGGATATACCAGTGTGCTATAGATGCGGAGAGAGAGGCCATATCCAGCGAGAGTGTCGCGCATCCAGTCGGGGCGCGGGTAGGGGTACTGCCCAGCCATCCAGCTCTTCAGCCGCTACATCTTCGGCACGCCCTCCATCTCCAGCATGACGTGGTACAACTAGGGGTGGAGCACGGGGTTGAGAGGGACCCGGTCGGTTCTATGCTTTGAGTGGTTGCCAGAGTGCGGAGGCTTCCCCAGCTATTGTCACATTTATTCTGACTGTTCACTCACATGATGTTTATGCTCTTATAGTTCCCGGGTCTTCTTTGTCATACGTTACTCCATTTATTGCTTCATGTTTTGGGATAGAATCCAAACACCTTCGGGAGCCGTTCTCTCTGTCGACTCCGGTTGGTGATTCTATTATGGTCGTGTGAGTCTATAAGAATTGTGTTGTCTCGGTGCGTGGTTGGGATACCACGAACGATCTTATTGATTTAGAAATGGTAGATTTTGATGTAATTATGGGGATGGATTGGCTCTATTCGTTCTTTGCTAAACTCGACTGTCGAACCAGAATTATGATGCTCGAGTTTCCTAATGAATCAGTTATCGAGTGGGAGGGGAATAATGTTGTGCCAAGAGGTAGATTTATTTCCTACCTTAAAGCCTCTAAGATGATCAGAAAAGGGTGCATCTACCATTTGGTCCGAGTTGCAGACACCGCTTCAGAGGTGCATGCTCCCGAATCTGTGCATGTTGTGAATGAATTTCTTGAAGTATTTTTGGACGAGCTTCATAGGATTCCACCAGATAGAGAGATCGATTTTGGGATTGATGTATTGCCAAATACGCAGCCAATATCTATTCCACCTTACCGAATGGCGCCAGCAGAATTGAGAGAGTTTAAAGAACAATTTAAAGATCTATTAGAAAAAGGTTTCATTCGACCAAGTGTGTCGCCTTGGGGCGCACCGATTATTTTTGTCAGGAATAAAGACGGGTCGCTTCGGATGTGTATTGATTGTCGGCAGATCAACAAGGTCACCATAAAAAAACAAATACCCATTGCCTCGGATAGATGATTTGTTCGACGAGTTGCAAGGTGCCAAGTTCTTCTCAAAGATTGATTTGCGGTCTGGGTATCACCAGTTAAAGATCAAGGAGGAGGATATTCCTAAGACTGCTTTCCTGACTCGATATGGGCATTTTGAATTTCTGGTAATGTCTTTTGGGCTAACCAACGCCCCAACAACTTTTATGGATCTTATGAATCGGGTTTTCAAACTGTTTCTTGAATCCATTGTGATTGTTTTCATTGATAATATCCTTGTTTATTCGCAAAGTCAGGAAGATCATGCTACTCACCTCAAAGCAGTTATGCATACTCTTCATCAGCACCAGTAGCATGCAAAGTTTTTAAAATGTAAATTTTTGCTAGAATCAGTCATCTTTTTGGGCCATGTTGTTTCCCGGGAAGGGATTCATGTTGATCCCCAAAAGATTGCAGCGGTAAAGGATTGGCCTAGGCTAGGCCAATGACCCCAATAGAGATTCACAGTTTCTTGGGTCTAGCGGGGTATTATCGGAGGTTCGTGGAGGGATTCTCTACCCTCACCTCCCCATTGACTAAGCTGACACAGAAAGTGGTTAAGTTTCAGTGGTCTGATGATTGGGAGAAGTGTTTTCAGGTATTGAAAATGAGATTGACTACGGCGCCGGTGTTGACCTTGCCAGAGGGTACAGAGGGATTTGTGGTTTATTGTTATTCTTCAAAGTTTGTTTTGGGGTGTGAGTTGATGCAGTGTGGGAACGTAATAGCGTATGCTTCTAGGAAACTCAAGAATCATGAGAAGAATTATCCGACGCATGATTTGGAGCTCGCGGCGGTTGTGTTTGCATTAAAGATCTGGCGGCGTTATTTTTATGGGGTCCATGTGGACGTGCTCACTGACCACAAGAGTCTTCAATATATATTCAAACAAAAGGAGTATAACTTAAGGCAATGGAGGTGGTTAGAATTTCTCAAGGATTACGATATGAATATTTTGTACCAACCAGGAAAGGAAAGAGTTAAAGTCATTAAGGAGAGGATGAAGACTGCTCAGAGTCGTCAGAAATCCTATGCGGACATTTGTCGAAGAGATTTGGAGTTTCAAGTAGATGATTGGGTATTCTCGAAGGTGTCCCCCATGAAAGGTGTGATGCGGTTTGGGAAGAAAGGGAAATTAAGCCCAAGGTATGTCGGGTCATATAGGATTGCTCAAAGGATAGGACAGGTGGCTTATAGGCTGAAATTGCCCCCTGAGATATCATTAGTGCACCTAATGTTTCATGTGTCCATGTTGAAGAAGGTGATTGGGGATCCATCCGCCATTGTACTGGTTGAGACGGTTGAAATTAATTAAGGATTGTCATATGAAGAGGTTCCAGTTCCTATTCTTGATAGGCAAGTCTGTAGGTTGAGGAACAAAGAGATTGCTTCTGTTAAAGTGTTATGGCGAAGTCAACAAGTCAAATAAGCCACATGGGAAGCGGAAAATGAAATGAAAAAGAAATATCCCCATTTGTTTGAATAAGTCCGGTAGTGGTTTTGAAAGTTGTCATTCCTAATAAATTATATATTGTGTTAATTTTGTGCAACAACACTCCACTCCCCTAATTACCCTACCATTGTTACTTCTCAAACTTTATGCCGTAATATATGTTGTTGTGATTAGCTGAGTTATGTGAAACTCATTGTAATAGTTGAATAATGTGAAATTTTGTGGAGTTAACCGAACTATGCGAGGCTTGTGGAAGTAATTGAATTATATGTAGCTTGTTGAAATGACCAGATTATGTGCAAGTTGATAGAGTAACTAAAAATGTGTGAAATTGGTTAAAATATGTTTCGGGGGCTCTCTGACAAGTAGATTGGCCTAATTACAAAGGAAACTATGGCGAAATTTACAGGAAATATCGGAGTTAGTAAAAATTTGGGGGTTGGCATGTTTTGTGTTCTCTTAACTAAGTGGTTCCCCGATCCTCATTCTATGATGAATGATTCTAAGTGGGGGAGAATGTAAAGACTTGTAAAATTTCATGGCTAAAAATAATGCCCAAATAGGTCCCCCGCGTTGTTATAACTGTAAAAATTCTTAAAACGTACCCTTTTTGAGTAAAAAATACCCCGGGACTTAAAGGTTAGAATTTTCCAGACTTGCGCATGTCTGCGGTCCACTATGCGATCACAGATCAGGTACGCGGACCGCATAGTGGTTGCTTACTTGGACAGTTTGCTATCCATTTTAAGGATAGCTATACAGCCTAAGAATGCGATCACATTTCTTGAATGCGGGCCGCATAGTTGTCACATTCTTGCACCTTTATTTTTGCGGAGGGAGTTATTCGACGCACTATGCGATCGCATAACAGGTATGCAGACCGCATAGTGGTCACATACCTGGGTAGTCTGCTTTGCCTTTTGGCCCATTTGAGGGTCATTTATGCGACACGAATGCGGACCGCATAACATGAATGCAATCACATTCCTGACCTCGTTTCTGCTTCGGAACAGTTAAAATTCTAATTTTATACTCGACCCCCAGTTCATTAAAACACATACGCCTTTCATTTTAAGCTCATTTTCTAATAAATTAATGAGAGGAGAGAGTGGGTTATAGAGAGAGAGAGAGAGAGTTCCAACTTCATCAAATTTGTTCCTCCATCACTACTCAGGCCTTGAATTGATCAAGTAGGACACCATTCTCGTCACTACAAGAGGTAAGATTCTACCCCATCAACCTAAATTTCCAGATTTTTGTTAAAATGAAACATGGTTAGGTGAGTTCATGAAGATGGGGGTAGGAGTCTTGCATGCTTGTAACCAACTAGTCATAATCTAGTAAAAAGGAAATGGGTTAGAGTAATCTTTCACTAAAAAGAGGCCATTTAATCTAAAGGGACACCTAATGTTTGATAGAATGCTCAAGTGAGTTCAAGACATGATCATTACTCCTAATTCTAAGTTCAATTATGCCATATTGGGAACTATATTGAAGGTGATAAAAGGTCCGATGAATTGTGGTAGAAAATTAAAGGGGAATTCTGATTCAAAGTATGTATGGCTAACTTTAATATTTGTAGAGTCACCTTGTTGGTGCCCAATCACACGGTATGAAATTTTTTCTTGAGCATATGTGAATTGATTGTCCTGCTGTGTCGAGGTGTAAGATTTCATTATCTGATTTTCTTAGTCGATTACCATGCCAATTGCGATTGTGAAGGGTGATTCTTCGTGCTTAACCTACCATGTGTAAGATTCGCTAAATGTTCGAATACGTCAAAATGGCAGTATGTGCTACTAAATGAAAGAATGTTAACATACTCTAATGTGGAAAGGTATCTAATTACTAAGGGCCGAGTGTGGCAAATGATGCAAAGAAACCATGGATTGATTTAATTGAGTTAAATAATGGTGGCAACACCATATGTGAATTATTGTTTGGTAAAGACTATTGTGCCCTGACTTCATATAGTTGCTGGTTGATATGAACTTATGTTCTTGTTGATGAATATCCCTGTGATACAATTGTTGGTTATTGTTGCTATGAAATGTGAACGTATAGTGGGATCGGGTTGTGCACCGCAACACGAAGTAATAAGGGTGGAGAGGTAACAAGGGTGAAATGTGATGCTACGGTGGGATCGGGTTGCGTGCCGCAACACAAAGTAATAAGGTTGAAATGTGAATGTACGGTGGGATCGGATTGCCCACCGCAAAAGATTAATTGAAATGAGTAACTGTGGAATCTTCATTGGTAACTTTTTGTATATACGTGTGGTACTTGTGTGGTTACCGTGACTGTCTTACAATTGTGTATTGTTTGATTCTACTTGGAATAAACTTTGTTCATACATACTAGTACTATTCAACGGTAGTAACGCCCCTTTTGTCGGGGGCGCTACATCTTTTTTATGGATGTAGGTGGTTCCACAGAAGGTAGCTCAAACCGCCGATAGTGGTGTTTCCCCTTCATACTTTCAGCAGATCCGGCGAGCCTCACTTCCTCTCGGGGCCGTGTGTAGTCTATATCATTCTCTTTTGCTTATGCACTAAAAGGTATAGCCGGGGGCTTGTTGGTGGAAAGTATGTATACTCTTCTCCGTACCTTTAGAGGCTCCGTAGACACTGTGTGGGTTGTATATATTTGGGTAGTAGTTGTAACAATTCGTAACTGTGGTCCCGTGTTGGAAATGCGGTGCTTAGTTTTATATTTTGGGATTATCAAATGATAAAGTTTTAACAAAGGAAAGTGGACTTATTTTGTAAATTCATACTTTGAATCCATTTACTATTTCATTCATAAATTTTTATGTTATAAACATGGGGTGATGCATTGGGTAGGAAAGGCAATCCAGGTGCGCTTGACCGGGATCATCCGGTTAGGCGCCGATCTCGTCCCTCAATTTTGGGGCGTGACATATATGAGGCAAGGGATATTGGTTCTTCATCGTAACCCTGATCAGCTGTCGATAATCAATACACATACGCATAGAACCATCCTTCTTCTTCACAAACAACACCGGAGCACCCCAAGGTGACACACTAGGCCGAATGAACCCCTTATCTAGGAGTTCATGAAGCTGCTCCTTTAACTCCTTAAGCTCCGTTGGTTCCATACGATAAGGTGGGATAGAAATAGGTTAAGTGCCTGGCACCAGGTCAATACCAAAATCAATGTCCCTGTCAGGTTGCATGCCTGGCAGGTGCGCAGGAAACAGGTCCGGAAAGTCACGGACCATAGGAACCGAATATCGGGAGTCTCACCACTGACATCTCTCACAAAAGTAAGATACAATAAACACCATTTCTCAACCATGCGATGAGCGTTCAGGTAGGAAATCACCCTGCTAGGCACATACTCAGAAGAACCTCTCCACTCAACCCTCGGACGTCCTAGCATAGGAAAGGTCATGGTCTTAGCGTGACAATCAAGGACAGCATGACATGGAGATAACCAATCCATGCCCAATATCACATCAAGACCGACCATGCTGAGTAACAATAGGTCCACTCGGGTCTCCATACCCCCAATAGATATTACACATGACCGATGCACACGGTCCACAATAATAGTATCGCCCACCGGAGTCGACCCATGGAGAGACGTAACTAGAGACTCATGGGGCATATCCAGAAAATGGGCAAAATATGATGAAACATAGGAATATGTAGAACCAGGTTCAAATAAAGCCAAAGCATCTCGGCGACAGACTGACACAATACCTGCGATCACTGCATTGGAGGTCGTATCATCTGGCCTGGCTGGAAACGCATACATACGGGCCTGACCTCCACCTGCTCGAACTCACCCTCTAGGGCGGCTTCTAGCTGACTGACTATCACCCATGGTTGTCTGGGCGGGTGGTGAAGTAACTGGAGCTGAAGTCGAGGGCTGGCCCCTCTGTTGAGAAGAACCACCATAACAACGGGGACACTTCCTCCACATGTGCCTAAACTCTCCGCACTCAAAACAACTCCTTGGAGCTGGAGACGGGGACTGATAGGAACCCCTGGCACAAGAATGGCCACTTGAAGAATCATGTATGGAGGAACTCTGAATTGGTGGTGTCGAGTTGCACTCTAGGCTGGGAGGGCACCGAAAGAAGAGCGGCCTGGCTAAGAACTGGGGGGACCATGCCCCGAAGATGCACCATTATAGGCTGGGCGGACTGCCTAAGGAAGCCTGAATGAACGACCTCTACCATGCTGAAACTGGCCCTTGGAAGGAGCACCACTAGAACCACCCGATCCACGAGGGCTCTTGGCCTCCCTCTCATCTCGCTCCTAGCGGTGAACCAACTCAATATCTTGAGCAATATCAACAACCTGCTTGAAGGTAACATCTGATACCCTTTCCCAAGTCATAAAAAGGTGGAGCTGATAAGTGAGGCCATCCACGAACCTCCTAATCCTCTCCCTACCAGTAGGGACCAACTCGGTGGAATGACGAGCCAACTTTGAAAACCACATCTCATACTACGTCACTGATAGCTCCCCCTAACGTAGCTGCTCAAAATGCATGCGCTGATCCTCCCTGTGAGACTGGGGTAAATACTTCTCTAAGAAGATAGTAGAGAACTGCTGCCAGGTGAGGGGTGCTGAACCAACAGGCCTACGCCTCTCAAAAGACTTCCACCAAGTAAAACCAGCCCTAGAAAAATGAAAAGTAGCAAACAAGCCCCACTAGTCTCCAGAATTCCAGTAGTGCGAAGCATCCTCTAACACTTATCAAGAAAAACTTGGGCATCCTCGCCCTCAGCACCACTAAATGTCGGAGGCTGAAGTCTACTAAACCTCTCCAGCTTATGTTCCTCATCATCTAGCATAGCTGGAACTACGAAGTTCTGAACTGGAGCAATCGGCTTGGCTGGAACTGTTCCCTGTATGTGAAGGCCCTGAGTGACCTACTCAGGTGTCTGGGCAACTGGAGTCTGACTGCCTCCCCGGGCCTGAGAAGTAGCGGCAGTAGAAGATGCAGCAACTGCCCTAGCAAGGGTGGTACATACTGTCAAGATCTGGGCGAAAGTCTCCTGAAGACCCGGAATAACAATAGGCACCGCCGGTGCCTGAGCCTGTCCTGCTGGAGTATCTGCGGAGGGAATATGATCCTGAATAGTAGGGGGATCAACTGGTACTTCCCTGGCGTCAGCACGGACTGGCCCCTACCTCTACCACGACCTCGACCGTGGCCTCGAACTCTTGTTGGTCTAGCTGGTGGCTGATCACCCTGATCAGTAGCGCGAGTCCTCACCATATGTGAGAGAATGAAACAACAGAAGTTTAGATTTCCAGAATCAACAAAATGGCACGACGAAATTCAAGAAAAATGAGATAGTTCCTGAGGGTTCTGCAGCCTCTCGAAGATAAGTACAGACGTCTCCATACCGATCCGCAAGATTCTACTAAACTTACTCTTGACCGTTGAGTCCTATGTAACCTAGGCTCTGATACAAACTTGTCACGACCCCAAATCCTAAACCGGTCGTGATGGCGCCTATCGTGGAACTAGGCAAGCCAATAATCACATATTTACAGTTTCCTTAAAAAATTTCCAACTAATTTCCCACATTTCATAAACGTATGTAAAATTACTGAATCTATTAAGAAAAAAAAGTAGTTAAACAGTACAAAATCATCCCCAAGATCTGGAGTCAACATGTAATGAGCATCTAAGGATAATACCAAAATTCTACGGTCATAATACAAAATCAAGGAATGAGGAGCTAAGTACAAATAAGAAAGGGACACAAAGATGTTGCGGGCGTTGAACACCTACCTCTATGTCCCGACTCCGGCTCCGCACGGAAAAAGATGAATAACGCTCGGTACCAGCACCTGTATCTGCACACAGGGGTCCAAGGAGTAATGAGAGTACGCCAACTCAGTAGTAATGAAAATAAATTAAGTCTAAGCAGTAAGAAACACATAATATCAAATCATGAGTTCACAATAAGCACAACCTTTCTTTCAAAGAGTGTATATATATATATATATATATATATATATATATGAAATCAACATGCTTTAAAAGCCGACTTCAGTAAAATCCTTTGAAAAAAGTGTTTTCCAACAATTTCAGAAATAAATACTCGAAGAGTTTAGTGTAAAATGAAATAAGTCATAAATAGCCCCTCGGGCCAAAACATGAATCATAAATCACCTCTTGGGCAGAACATCACTCAGCATACCTCACAGTCACTCAGTATCAGCCCCTCGTGCATACCCCACCCAATCACTCGTCACTCGTCACTTGGCACACGCACTCAGTAGGTATGTTCACTTACTGGGGGTGTGTACAAACTCCAGAGGGGCTCATTCAGACCAAGCGCTAATATCAGGCCACCTCGTGGCATATCATATCCTAACAATCAAGCCCTCGGCCTCACACAGTCAGCAACTCTCAAAAAAGCCCCTCGGGCGTATCACTAAAACGGGGTACTCGACCCAAAAACATCACTTTATATCTCAAAATAGTGTAAATAAGGTTGAGTTTCGAAATTAGTTAAACATAACATGACTGAGTGTAAATCATTAGTCAGCACAGTGAGGAAATAGCAGTAAAAAGCCCCTAAGGGGTTTAAACAAGTTGGCACGAGGCCCCAAACACGGCTTACAACCCCAATATAGCAATAGTTTTAGAACACAATTTAACATATGATATATAGTAAAATACGCAACTCAATAGTTGCCGCGGAAAGGACCAAGTCCAAATCCAAATCAGTGCACGCCACACACTTGTCATCCAACATGTGCGCCACTCTAAAAATAGTGAGAAAATACGAAGTCTGGGGTTTCATACCCTCAGGACATGATTTATAGCCATTACTTACCTCCACAGGGCCAAAATACTAATTCGCGATTATTTTGCCCCTCGAATCGGCTCCCGATTGCTCCGAATCTAACCAAAACTAGATTAACATCATCAATATACGCTAAATGAACAAAGCTCAATCGAAAACATTCAATTTAAGGCACAATTCCCGAAATTAGCAAAACCCGAACCCTAGGCCCACGTCTGGGAATTCGATAAAAATTGCGTCACAAGAATCCTTATCCTTTCCCGAGTCTACACATATAAAATGCATCAAAATGCGACCACAAACAACCCCTAAATTTCTTAATTACAAGTCTCAATATCCCAAGCCCTAAACCCCCATTTTATGGCATTAAATTAACTAATTCCAAGCCTAATCGATCACATAATAACATAGAATCCAGTTTATGTTCCGAGAAACATACCTTCACAGAAGACCCTAGAAATCCTCCTTCAAATTACTCCCAAATTGGCTAAACTCGCATCCAAAACTGAAGAAAAATGCCAAAGTTTCGCGGAGGCACATATTATACTTCCTGCCCAGGTAAACCGCAATTGTGGCCAAAATCTCGCACCTGTGGTCCCAGGTGCGCATTTGCGAAAAGCCACTTAAAGTCCAACGTCTGCACCTACGACCCCTTTTCCGCACCTACGACTCTGCAGGTGTTGCCCCACGTCCGCATCTGCGGTCCCTCACTGAGCTGCCCAATTTCCGCATCTGTGGATTCCTTTCGGCTTATGCGGGCCCGCACCTGCGGTTCCCCATCCGCATGTGCTATCACACCAGTAAAATGGCACCAGCAGTAGCTTTACTGCAAATTCACTAGCCCAAGCCTCCGTTAACCATCCAAAATCAATTTCGAGCCCCTCGGGGCCCTAACCAAAAATACTAACAAGTCTCATAACCTTATTCAAACTTAGTCGAGCCTTCAAAACACCAAAAACAACGGAAAAACACCAAAATCACATCAAATTCGAGCCTTTGAACTTTGAAATTTCTAAATTTCGCCAATGATGCCGAAACCAACCAAAGTCCGAATGACCTAAAAATTTGCGCACATGTCCAAAATGACATCATAAACCTGTTCCAACTTTCAGAATTCCATTTCGAACCCGATAGCCTATTTTCCCCTGCCGTCCGAAAATTGCAAAAAACTAACTTTGGCCAATTCATTCCGAACACACTCCTAAGTCCCAAATCAGCTAACGAAGCTATCCGAGCCATAAAATCTACATTCTGATGTCGCTTACCGATAAGTCAATTCCCATTTGACTTTTCCAACTATTAAGCCTATTTAAGAGACTAAGTTTCTCAGTTCTCACCACGACCACTCCGAACCCGAACCAACCAACCCAACACAACATAAATAGGCTAAGAAACATATGATAAAGGAGAAATGGGGGAAACGGGATTAATCTTACGGAACGACCGGCCGGGTCGTTACAACATTACATAGATTTTATTATTTAATAAAACTACTCTTTAATTTCCATTGAATTAGGTTACTATATTAATATTTATAAACTAGTGTTATAATTTTAAATATGCGTCATTTGTAGATAATTAATCAATATTAGTAGTAAATATAGCAATTATAATTTTTCAACATTTATTAGAAATTTTTAAGCCTATTTAAATTAATTTATTTCAAAAAAGGATTAAAGACCAAAAAAGGCTACCATTGCATTTCTCAACAAAAAAAAGTTGGCTAATGGCCAAATCATTTTCGGCCCAAATGTATAAGCCCAAACGGAAAACAACTCAGTCTAAACACCCCATCACCTTCCAACTTGGAAATTCTTACCATTACCTCTGAACCAATCACAACCTGACACATCACACGCTAACCTAACTCACGAAACAAACACAAGAAATATGAGCCATTGATTCAAATCATCAATGGTCACAAATTATTCCCTATTTTCCGTCTATATATCGACCCACTATTAGAATTATTTCAGTCGCTGGATCACACAGATCCAACCGTCCCCGTATTTTCCCAAAATTGATTTTCAAAAGTATGTAACACCCCAATTTATCAGGGATGTTGATCAAATGATCCAAAGCACCAAATATATTCCCCCTGTTTTAACTTAGGGACCATTTGGTCTCACCCCCAATAACCTAATTTATTTCCTACCTGCCCAGCAGCCCTTCTTTCCTCTCCCATATCCAGGATTCCCGCTAAACCATTGCCTATTTCATCACAAAAAATCAAATCTTCTAAAATCTGAAGCCAAATTCATAGATGAAATTTCAAATTGCTACTTACCTTTCAAATCCATGTCATGCATGTTGTTCCTTTTGTTCTTGCACTCTTAGTCTCATCATGCTTTTCATTTTTCGCTTTTCGATTTCAAAACCGTACAAAAAAAATCAGACCAAAAGGGTGAAACTTCAAACTCGCATGCTTTTTTCATTCATTCATTCAAATCAAAACAATCATGAGGTGTTAGCTGGCTTCATCATCAATATTCGACAACCAGAGATCAAACTCAATGATCTCTGGGTAAAACTTTCTGGCCGATGGGTTCTTATGCTTAAACTTTCAACGAATCACTTCACTCCAGTAACTAGTAAAATCATTACTTGATCCCCCCCCCCCTTTTGATTTTCACTCAATTAGTTATCATCATCCACCATGCGTCACTCTCAAGAGTCCTGACGCAGGAGATGAATATTGACGTTAAGCTGCTTCAGAGTTAACACTATGGTCCTTATTTTGTTTGATTACTATCATTCATAAACCAATCATGTTCATGTTTCCCTTTTACCAGTGACACTATTATAATGTCCACCTCTGCATGTTATTTCCCTGCATTTGACGTGTTCATGATCAATTTCATTATATGGTAATCTTAACATGATATACATCATGTCCATGTCATTTAACTAAGCTGAAAGAATCTGAGTTTCTAGATGTTTTTTTTTCTCTTTATCTATACCTGTTAACTCTGAGAGTGATATCTAAGTTATTGCTATAACTTTTCCCATGATAATTCCCAACTGTTGTATGCATAGGAAAACTATATTATTTGCATCAAGTCGTTTTCTTCTCATGAATTTTTACGGTTACACCTGATATTTTCATATGTGAAAGTACGCCATATTTTGCATCAAGTTGTTTTCAGGACTGAGATTATTTTGAGATTATAAGTATTAAGCTATTTCAAACAAGTGATAATTAAATTGTTGAAGGTGAGAGGGTAAGAGAATCGAAGAAAATGATTTTCGTCGAAGTTTGTCAATTTGGGATAAAATGCAGCCTCAACTATAATACTTGGTGTTTATGGACTAGATACATACAAGGTACCACATGACCATGATAGTGAAGTGTATAAGGTATGTTAAAAGTGAGTAGTATTTTAATTAAATTGAGATAATTCTTAATAATGGGGATAATTGATTAATTATTGGGTTAATGGGGAATTAACAAATCAATTAAGGAAATAATGGATAAGCTTAATTAAGCCCAACATGGAAGCAATTGGAAAAGGATCAAAGACCCAAATGTTGACTCTTAAGTTCATAAAATAGGTGGCACATTTGGAGGATTATTGTGGCTTAGTCATCACCAAAGGGTGGGGCCCATAAATCTCAAAAATAAGAGATTATTATATATCATTTGAGAGATCCCTAATTCACTAAGGAAATACATAGGCTTTCTATTTGCTAACGGATGGAATTCTCAAGGAATTTTTATGAACCCCTACAAGGATCTCTAATTCACTAAGGAAATATATAGGCTTTCTATTTGCTAACGGATGGAATTCTCAAGGAATTATTATGAACCCCTACAAGATGCAACGTGAATTGCAAATTTTAAGGAAGCGCGATATAATCTTTCTCAAGAATATCATACGGATTTTTTCTCACTTCGATCTGCCGTAACGTGTTTTTCACAAAAGACGTACGTTAGATGGATTGTCAAGAGAGTCGGCTCAGGTATGTTAAGACTATCCCTTCTTTCCTTTTGACATGATTCGTACAAAATAAATAAAACGAGAAAATTCAAAACTTCCATAAATGACTCTATTTATACAAATACTAGAGGTTCCTATGTTCTTGATTCCCCATATGTCTTATTATACTATCATCTGTTCATGGGTCTAAGAAAATATGTAAGTTGATAAAGTTTATTTCATGATATTAATCAAAGGTATAGTGGTCTTATGACATGCCGATAGATTTTATTGACATACTTCTCATGCACTGCATTCATTTAGATTGACCCATGACCAGATGGCGTTATAACGCGTTTACATGTATGTTATATGTAGATGAGTTATGGGAAAAGATTACAGAGTTATATACACACCACCACCTGATTAGCTAGTATACGTTGATTATTTTCCCCATAGTGGTCGAGATGTTATTATGGGATGCCCTCAGAGGTTCGATGATGTTATATGCACATATATTGTTGCATGGTATGATATTTATATGCATATGCATGACATTTTAAATATTAAATGATTCATAGAGCTATTCAGACTTACATGCCGAGTGTTTTTCTCCATGTTTCTCTCATTTCTATTATTTACTAATTTTCATTCCTTACATACTCGGTACATTATTTGTACTGACGCCCCTTTTTTCTGGGGACGCTGCATTTCATACCTGCATGTACCGATAGGCAGGTTGAGAGTCCTCCAAGTAGGCTATCAGCTCAGTGAAAGGTGTCGGTATGCTCCATCTGCTCCAGAGTTTCTTATTTGGTCAGTATAATTAGGACATATATTGATTGGTATGGCGGGGACCTGTCCCGACCTTTATGATACTTATGTACTCTTAGAGGCTTGTAGACAGATGCCATGTATACGGATAATTGTATGTCCTTGTCGGCCTATGTTTTAAGGTTACAAATGATCATGTTTCCCTTATAAGCCTGTATGTCATGTGTATAAGTTTCTATGTTAGGTTGGACCGTTCTATGTCAAGTATTCTCTCATTTTTATTTTGTTTATCTAACGGTAGCCTTTCTGACTCATTTACCTATGATAGTATGACACAAAAGATATGTTATGTTGGTACTCGATTGAGTAAGGCACCGGTTACCCGTCGCGACCCATCGGTTTGGGTCGTGGCAAAAGTGGTATCATAACAGTTCTGTCCTAGGGAGTCTATAAGTTGTTTCTAGTAGAGTATTGTTTATGGGTGTGTTCTGCACCACATTTATAAGCAGGAGGCTACAGGGCATTCAGGATTGTCACTCTTTTCTCTTAATCTAGATCGTGTGTTAGATCTCACTTGTAAGAATGAAGATTCCTAAATTCTTTTATATTTGTAATATGACGATGCCTACATCTTGAAATAATGTTGGTAAGGGATCAAATGCGGGTGTGGAAGAGTTGAATAAGTGGAACTCGATTTTTTATCATGCTTATGATAAGTAAATGTAAGGTCTTCAGCAGATCATGTGTGTACTAAGATTGTGTAAGCTTCTTCATAAGGAGCCTTAAGGCAAGAATATCTATCCACCCCTATGGAGAAAAGCAATGAGAGATTCAGAATGAAGATGCAAGTTTCAAAAAGTAAAACAAGCAAGGTGAAGAAGGGTACGAGATACCCATTTAATGAAGATTATGAGTATTTACAATTATGGCAGAGAAATATAAGCATTTTGAGTTACCTTCAACAGTAATAGATGTGTGCACAATCGGCCACACTGATCTCAATTATGCCCTATGGTAGCTGACATATATAGTTTAATAGAACAATGGGATATCAGAATCAAGCTGGGGTTAGAGTAACCTAAAATGGTGGATGGATTGTTTGCGTTAGTTGACATTTCTAAAGGAAATTGCAAATGTGCTAATAGATCTGCTTGTGAGACACCCACTTGGTGCACTCTAAAATAGTACAGCTAGATAGGAGTACTACAACGATAGGCACTGGAAGCCTGGAAGGGATAAATATTATCTTAGTGTGACTCCTGTCCCTAGTAGAGAGAGAATGTTAGGCAACCCAAAGAGCCATTGGATGGAGCAAGGAGAGCTAAAAGAAAAAGGATGTCTTGTTGAAGTTTTTAGAATAAAGTGATAGACATAAATGGTAGTAGGAAAATAAGAACAGAGTTAATGAAGCATTACGAGTAAGATGTCAACATGGTAGAAGAAAAATAACAGTTTTACAAAGTCTATAGTCAAGTGAAGGAAAAGACGAGAGGTGACAGGCCTTGAGACAACAAATGAGTATAGCCCATAAATTCATATCCTCATTTCGAGAAATAAGTTCGTGACTCTAACATGATTACCAAAAGGAAAATTTGGACACCAGAGTAATACTAATCATTATGGGTTGGTGAATAAGGTAAACTAATCATGAATTAGGGTCTGAGTGATTTGATTTTAGCTGGTATCATGAGAATCTCATATTTCGCCCCAACGATAATAGAATGGACAACAGAAGAATAACCTTTAAACGTCATTCAGGAAGATGCTTCTTTAAAGAAATCAATGTGAGCAAAGTTAAGCTTAAGGGAATATGTGTGCCAGTTACACTAAGTCACCCTTCTGAGTAAGGAATTTTGTTATCCTTGGTACCAAAGGATTAATGCAAGGCGAGTAAGGGACATCGATGATGTGAAAAGATGCTAAAGATGAAGGGGTAAAACATCAATAGGTAGATCATCGTAGCTCTAAACCTTAATACTCCCCTAAATGGGGGAATATGGAGTGGTGTGGCATTAAGTCAGAATTAAGTTGTTCTAGTAATTATGGAATTGTAAAGGAAGAATGTGATAAAAATGAGAAAGGGGGTGAGATTGCACTTACTCAAAGACTACAAATATGTTACAATTTTAGAACATTATGCAAATACGATGTCAAGGAAAGAAAGTAAGGGTTTCTGCCCGGGATATTAATTATAAATAAGGAGTCAGTGCGAGAGGTAAGTTAAGACAAAGGAAATAAACGAAGATAGATCACATGGAATATTGATATGTGAATGGACCAACGAGTAGTTAGTAGTTGATTCAGAAATAGCCTAGTTATGGCTAGACAAGAGGTTAAAGACAAATCAGCAGATCATGCAATATGAACATAGTAAAACCCAATATAGTAAACTCAACCTCGCAGTTATGCCATTTTAATAGTTGAGAAATATTCAGATAGGGGTTGGGGTATTTAAAAGGTATTGTATGAGTATTACAGAAATAAAAGAGAGTGCCATTGGGAAGACAACCAAAACTTCAGTTCAGAAGCAACCGTATGAGCACATGAATGTGGAGGTAAGTAACTACGGATAATTAGAGGCGAGAAAGAACATCCAAAATTCGGTCGAGTATTCGATGTAATAAGCTCGCAGCTTTACTAGGGTCAGAAGGTATCCCTAAGTACTACAACAAAAGATTATAAGGAAATAAGGAAGAAGTCTTCAACCTAAGCATATTAACTTGAAGGAGAAATGGTCTCATAATAGCAGCCTCACTACAACATTATATGCACTCCATAATAAAGTGGCACCTACCGTGGCTAATGAATGGGAAGAAAAATCAAAAGTAATAATCGAGATCATATCACTTGCACAAAAACTACGACATGTGTGGGAAGTAAGATAAGATAAGTATACACGTAATAAGTGGCAGAATGACCAGGAGAAGTAATAGGTTACATTTAAAGAAAGGTGAGAAGGCACAAAAGGAAATATTCGATCAATGACCCAGAGCTAGTTATGCTATGAACCCACATAAGATTTCAGAGTATTATCCATGCAGCATATATGTTGATAATCATAGACAAGGGATTGAATTGTTTGATTGTGGTATCACAGATATTCCACAGTGTCTATGAAAGGCTAATGTAATAACTAATACCATGAGCCGCAGACCGGAAAATAGCTTAAGCCTACATAAAGGCTGATCAGAAGGAATAGGAACTAAAAGAGTTACATCAACTAAGTAAATCAGGAGTCAGATTATTGGACCAGAAAATTATAGAAATCGTTATTGAGATCATTGCAGAATCACTCTTAATGTCAGAGGTACAAGAGAGATAGTACAACAACCATATCTATAACGGCTTTATGATATAGCTAGTGAGAAGAGTACTAGTCTCGTAAGAAGTCAGTATAAAGCTCCCAGTGGATTGTGTATGCATCAGAGGTGCAAGTATTATAATAGAGCTTCAAGTTGTGGATGTGAATCATACCTATGTGGAAGGGAAGTTATGAAAGAGATAGAAGATGTGATGCGAGATTTTAAAGCAAGTAAGGTAAAGATGAACAACGTATGAGATACTCAAGTGAATAAGGTTGTGAATAGTCCATACTTCGGATACAAGGCTAGAAACGTTGGGATTCAGTACCCAGGAAGGATAGCGGTTTGATTAGTGGCATATCTTCTAGCCTATGGTTTCAAGGTACTGAGAGGTGTAGTCCACAGAGTAAAGAAGAGTTAGAGACAATGTTATGTCTCGTTTGATGTTCCATAATAACATAAGAAAATCTATGGTGCAAGTAAGTTGAAGGAAGGTTGCGAGTAGTATGAATGGATATGTGTAGGTCGCAAGCTAAAGTATGGTAGAGCAACAAGGTTTTAGAAAGACAGGAGTAAGGATAAGAAAGGGCAAGTGAGAAGGTGACGAAAATGGATAAGTCCTCAAGATTAAGTCCATGAAAACGAGAGAGCTAATGGTTTTTATAAGTTATTAAAAGCTCAGTATAACCTGAATGAACTCAAGGGAGTCTAAGACTTGTAGCATTTATAAGAGATGGAATGCTGCCCTAGTAGTAGAGTAAGGGTGTAATTGTGATAGATAAAGGATGACGTTTGGGCCTTCAATTGAGTAATGATGTGAAGGGAGAAAAGGGGGATTTCATGAATTGTAATGGATTAAAGTACCCACGTAAGGTGAATCACATTGAGATGCTATAAAATACAGTTATGGAAATTATTCCAGATGTTCCCTGATGAGACGTGAGCCCTAGAGGCAGTGTTACATAAAAGATCAAGTTATCAGTGGTAGAGTACAGATCAACATTAATGTGAATCAACAATAGATGAATAAATTTCAACAGTATGAGATAAGATCAGGCTGTCATTCTTGAGATAAAAAGTGACGAGGGAGCATTATAGGACTTATATTTATACATATATGATAAGCAGCGAGAGAGTAACCTGGAGTCGGGTAGCAGACCACGATAATAATAAAATGAAAGCAAGAGTTATGGTATAGTATGACCTACCTAGATGCAGTAACTCATAGGGATGGATAACTAGGTCTAGGAAACAAGATATAGCAATATTCGCAAGTTCAACAAAGTACCGAGCAAATAACCTCAAGTCTACCTATAGATTCCAAGAGGGATATCTCGTCAAGCTATGTATATGTTTACAAATGACGCATAGAGACTAGAGGAAAAAGAGAAGAAGAGTAGCATAGGCGCACTTACAAGATTAGAGTCGTACAGGCTGCATGATAGAAGGTAACAACAATTACGGGATTGAAAGGATTCCGACTACAAGTCATGGTGTGAGAAAGAGGCCTAAATGGGGGAATTTCCTGGCCTTTGGATTTATCCACAGAATAATTGCCTAGATGGAAAGAAGAGTACTAAAGTATACACAACAACTATAGTTTATGATAATGATAAGTGCATCAGTCAACATTCGAGGACGAATGTTCCAAAGAGGGGGATGAGGTTACAACCCATGTTTTCGTGCATGAATGTATGCCATATGTAAATTAATGAAATCTCAGAAATGAGATGTTACATCCTGCATTTTCATACGTTAAAGTTTCATCGTAAGTTAATCGACGTAAGCTCGTGAACGAGACTATTTTGAGATTATTATTATTACGCTCTTTCAAACAAGTGATATGTAAATTCGTGAAGTTGAGAGGTTAAGTGAACTGAATAAATGAGTTTCGTCGAAGTTTGTCAATTTGGGATAAAATACGTCCTGAGCTATAATACCTGGTGTTCATGGATTAGTGTTATACATGGTAGCGCATGACCATGATAGTGAAGTGTATAAGGTATGTTAAAAGTGAGTAGTATTTTAAGTAATTGAGATAATTCTTAATTATGGAGATAATTTATTAATTATTGGGTTAATTGGGGATTAACAAACCAATTAAGGAAATAATGAATAAGCTTAATTAAGCCCAACGTGGCAGAAATTGGAGCAAGGATCAAAGAACCAAATTGTGACTCTTATGTTCATAAAATAGGTGGTACATTTGGAGATTGGTTGGTATAGCGGGGTCCTATCCCGACCTTTATAATACTTATGTACTCTTAGAGGCTTGTAGACAGATGCAATGTATACGTATAATTGTATGGACTTTTCGGCTTATGTTTTAGTGTTACAAATGATCATGTTGGCCTTATAAGCCCATATGTCACGTGTATATGTTTCTATATCAGGTTGGGTCGTTCTTTGTCAAGTATTCTCTCATTTTTATTTTAGTTATCTCACGACAGCCTTTACGACTCATTTACCTATGATAGTATGACATGAAAAAATTGTTATATTTGTACTCGATTGAGTACGGCACCGGTTTCCCGTCGCGGCCCATCGGTTTGGGTCATGTAATGACCCGATCGATCGTTTTGAGCTCTAGTGCGTCGTTCAACGGTTTGAGGACGTGATAAGCTTTGTTTCAAGTATTATGACTTGTAGGTGTGGTCGGAATTGAATTTCGGGAAGTTTAGAGTTGGTTTGGGAAAGAAAATTCTCATTTCAGAAGCCTTAAATTGGAGAAATTGACTAAGATTGGAATCTTGAGTAAACGACCTCCAAATCAGGATTGGAAGGTTCCTACAGGTTCGTATGATGAGGGCGTATGTCCGGATCGGGTTTTGAATAACCCGGGAGCGTTCCTACAGGTTGTGGAAGTTAACATTTTTGAAGGAATTTCCTAAGTTTGTCTTGAAGCACATTTCAGTGATATTGATGTCCGTTTGGGATTTTGAGTCTGGGAATAGCTTTGTATAGTGATTTTGGAGTTGGGAGCACGATCGTAAGTGAATTCGGATGTCCGTAGGTCATTTTGAAGTCATTTGACTAAAAATAGGAATTTGAAGGTTTTTGGAGAAATCCGACCGGAAGTGAAAATTTTGATATCAGGATCGGAATGCAATTCTGAAAGTTGGAGCAGGTCCGTAGTGTCGAATATGACTTGGGTGCAAACTTTGGGGTCAATCGGGCGTGATTTGAAAGGTTTCGTCATCGAATATAAAAGTTGGAAATTTTTAAGTTCATAAAGTTGGGATTTGGGTGCGATTCATGGTTTCGATGTTGTTTGACATTATTTGAGTCCTCGAGAAAGTTCGCATTATGCTTTGTAACAAGTTGGTATAATTGGACGGGGTGACGGGGGCCTCGTGTGGATTGCATGTGCTTAACGGGTCAAGTTCTAGAGTTTGAAGAAGGCTGAGGTTGTTGTCATCTGGTGTGACCGCACCTGCGAGGTTTGGGCCGTAGGTGCGAAGCCACAGGTGCGGCTATGGCGCCGCAGGGGCGCAGAGGTGGTGGTCTAGATTGGAGCACAGGTGCGATGAAATATCCGCACCTACGAAGTGGCAGATGCGGGCTATGGGGCACAGGTGCGAAGTTTGCTTGAGCTGAGGAAAGTCGTAGGTGCGAGAGTTGGATTGCAGGTGAGAAGAATGGACTTAGAAGAATGTTTTAAGAACGAGATTGTTGGTCATTTCCTTCCATTTTCTTTTGGTCTGGACGATCTTGGGAGGCTTCAAAGAGAGGATTTCTTCATGCAATGCTAGGTGAGTAATTCCTTCATGTTTCTAAGTTAAATACAAGGTTATTACATGGGATTATACATGAGGACTTGTAGGAAAATTGGGATAAATCTTAAATAAACCTAGAATTGTAATTCGATTTTAACCACAAATGAGCATGGAATTTAGAGTAAAGTGTATATTTGAATTAATAAGGCTATGGGTAGAATATATCTTTGAGAAATTTTGGATTTTCGGGCACGTGGGCCCGACGGCATTTTGGTCAATTCACCGAGCGGAGTTGGGAAATTATATAATTTGAATTTTTTGCGAGTATTAGGATGAATTTTCATTGCTTTTCCCGTTATTTGGTAGTTTTGGGGTGTTGTGTATCCATGGGAGTCGTCGGAAGGGCTGGGAAGCCAGTTATGGGAATTCAGAGCGAGATAAGTCTCCTTTCTAACTTTGTGAGGGGGAATTGTCCCCCTAGGTGAAATAAGTAAGTATGCATTACTATCTGCGGGGGCTACGTACGCACGAGGTGATGGGAGTCTGTGCGTAGCTACTATTGTGCCATGTTTAGCCTAGGACCCACTAGCAAGCCTTACATGTTGTACCTGTGATCTCGTCTGTAATGATAGACTCCTAATATAATCGAAATTGTAATTGATTGACTAAGGAAGATTAGAGCTTATTTTCTTAATCATCTAAAAAGTGAATTGATTTCCTTCGCGGGAAATTGTCTTTCCGGATAAGGCTATATTATTAAACAGTATAAAAAACTTGGCAAAGGAATTTTGGGAAAGGATTTAAATACTATTTTGTGGTTTTTAAAAGAGAAATCTGTCATTTACTTGAGTATTTGTTTTCCCGACGTATTCGGGGTGGACTGTTGATTGTGCATGATTTCATGTGACCGCTTCGCAATTTACATTCCGCGAGCGGAGTGTTATTTCCCCCACTCTCATGGGAGCGGCCGTACGCCACAGCGGATTGAAAGATGCACTTATGGTTCGGGCCGTTCGACCCTCGACAGTGCATAGACATGATTATTTTATTGAGAGGTGCATTTATGGTACGGGTTGTTCCATCATCGGCAGTGGACAGAGATGATTATTATGACGGCTTAGGCCGGTTTTCCTTATCCCATATGCCCATGATAAATTGTTAAATGTTTTTCAGGGATTTGAAGCGGTAAGATATTTGGGGAAAAACAAAGAATTATTTGTTTATTTAAGATATTTGGGGGGAAACAAAGAGGAAATTGCTTATTTAAGATGTTTGGGGGAAAATGAGGAAGTGGTAATTGTTTGTTTACTTCCAGTATTTACTTGGATTTCAGTGCCTTATATATTTGCTGCTTTACTACCTTTACATGCCTAGCGTGTTCATCATAAGCTGTTAAATTAATTTGCTGGACCTTTGTGAGTGTCTAATTTGACCTCTCGTCACTACCTCTCTGAGGTTAGGCAGGCGACTTACTGAGTGCACGTTATTTTTGTACTCATGCTACACTTGCTTTGCATTTTTATTGCACAGGTACTTTTATAGTGACATGGCTGGTTTGGACACTTAGGCGAGTTGCACCATCCGGAGGCGATCCATATCTGACAGAGTCTCCCTCATACTGTATTTATTTCATTTTTAATTCCTTGTCCAACTTGTATTCCTGACAGCTTTGTGATATAATTGCTAAAATTGAATACTCAAACTATTGTTTTACTTGACAGATTTTATTTAGTTTGTAACGACCCGACCGGTCGTTCTGAGCTCTAGCGCATCGTTCATCCGTGTGAAGTCGTGAGCAGCTCCATTTCAGAAGCCTTAAGTTGGAGAAACAGACTAAGATCGGAATTTTCAGTAAACAATCTCAGAATCAGGATTTGAAGGTTCCTGTAGGTCTGTATGATGATTTCAGACATGGTCGTATGTCCGGATCAGGTTTTGGATAACCGGGAGCGTTCCGGCATATATTATGGAAGATAGCATTTTAGAAGAATTTCATAAATTTGGGGTGTAAGGAATTTCAGTCTGATTGATGTCTGTTTAGGATTTTGAGCTTTTGAATAGCTCCATATGGTGATTCTGAAGTTGGGAGCGCGATCAGAAGTGAATTCGGATGCCCGTGGGTCATTTTGAAGTTATTTGGCTAAAGATAGAAATTTCAAAGTTTTTGAGAAATCCGAGTGGATTTGGAAATTTTGATATCGAGGTCGGAATGCGATTTAAAAGTTGGAGCAAGTCTGTCATGTCGAATATGACTTCTGTTCAAAATTTGGGGTCAATCAGACGTTATTTGATAGGTTTCGGCATCGGATGTAGAAGTTGGAAATTTCTAAGTGCATAAAGTTGGGATTTGGGTGCGATTCGTGGTTTCGATGTTGTTTGATGTGATTTGAGGCCTTGAGCAAGTCCGCATTATGTTTTGGAACAGGTTGGTATAATTGGACGTGGTGTTGGGGGCCTCGGTGGATTTCGGGTGGTTAACAGATCAAGTTGGGAGTTTGAAGAAGGCTGGAATTTGTTGTCATCTGGTGTGACCGCACCTGCGAAGATTTGGCCACAACTGCGGAGCCGTAGGTGCGGCTATGGCACCGCAAGTGCGAAGAAGTGATGGTCCAGCTGGGAGCGCAGGTGCGAAGGTATTTTCGCACCTGCGAAGTCGTAGATGCGGGCTGTGGGGCGCAGGTGCGAAGTTTTCTTGAGCTGAGGAAAGATGCAGGTGCGGAGGTTTGGTTGCACCTACGGAATCGCAGGTGCTAGTGTTGGATCACAGGTGCGAAAAAATGGCCTTGGCATAATGTTTTTAAACCGAGAATTGTTGGCCATTTCTTCATTTCTTCTTTGGTTTGGTCGATTTTGGAGGAGCTTCAAGAGAGGGTTTTCGTCAGGAATCCCAAGGTAAGTAACTCCTTCATATTTCTAAGTGAAATACACGGTTATTGCATTGAATTATACATGAAAATTGTGGAAAATATTGGAAAATGTTGAAGAAAACCTAGAAATGGTAATTTGGATTTTTAGCCACGAATTTGAGCATGAAATGTAGAGTAAATTGTATATTTGAACTAGTAAAGATATAGGTAGAATTTACCCTCGTGAAATTTTGGATTGCGGGCATGTGGGCCCGAGGGCATTTTGGTCATTTCACTAGGCGGGGTTGGGAAATTATATAATTTGGAATTGTTGCAAAATATTAGAGTATATTTTCATTGGTTTTCCGTGATTTGGATAATTTTGGGGCGTTGTGCGTCTGTTGGAGTCGTCGGAAGGTCTTGGAAGCCGGTTATGGAATTTTTAAGCAAGGTAAGTCTCCTTTCTAACTTTGTGAGGGGGAATTGTCCCCCTAGGTGAACTAATTAAGTATGTTCTATTATCTTCGGTGGCTATGTACGCACGAGGTGATGGGAGTCCATGCGTATTTACTATTATACCATGTCCGGGTAATCTAAGACCCATTAGCATGACATACGTGTTGTACATGTTATCCTGCCCATAATATTAAACTATTAATGCTATTGAATCGGTAAATTATTTCCTGAGAAGAGTAGAATGTGCTTCTCATAATTATCTTAAAAGAGAATTGACTCCTCTGTGGATAATTGTGTTCCTGATAGGGTTAGGTTAGGGAATATTATTAAACTTGGAATCTGAGTTTCAAAACAAAGATTCAAAAGCTATACTTCATGTTTCCTTAAGAATAATTTTACCACTTTCCTGAGAAAACTGCTTTCTTGATAAAAATGCGGATTTGTTATGTGAATATGTGTAACTTTGGGTGCCTGAGTCGCATGTATGATTCGCGAGCAAGATGACCCTGTATTTATGTATATCTATACGGGGACCCTAGTCGCATGTATGATTCGCCAGCGGGGTAGCCGTAGTATTATGTATTACCGCGTCGCATGATCGATTCGTGAGCGGGGAAGATAGATGAATCTATGGTTCGAGCCGTTCGACCCTCGGCAGTGCACATTTTATTATTGTTGGTCCACGTCGTTCGACCCTCGGCATTGCTTGCGCATGATATTTACTGCGTATTTCCTGTGATTTTGCCTGATTACTGGCCTGAGATCTTAAGATGTCAACTGAAATGACAGAGATTTAAAGTTATTAAAGATTTATGGAAGAAGTCGTTCCTTTCGGTTGATTATTTATTATTTGATCAAATCACCCATGTTAATTAATTGATATTAATACGATTAAGATTTAAAGTGTTAAAAGTGGAAATAGTTGATATTATTTATTTCCGATTTTTAATAAATTGCGTATGATAATCATGCTTAGAGTGACACTTAAATATACTAAATTGACCTTCAGAAAGTGTCTAATTTGACCTCTCGTCACTACCTCTCTGAGGTTAGGCGGGCGACTTACTGAGTACACGTTGTTTTCGTACTCATGTTACACTTGTTGTGCATTTTTATTGCACAGGTACTTTCATAGCGATGTGGAGTATTTGGAGACATAGGCGAGCTGCATCATCCGGAGGCGATCCGCAGCTGACAGATTCTCCCTCATACTGTATTACATTATTTTTAATTTCCTTGTCCACTTGTATTTCGGACAAGCTTTGTAGAAATTGTAAAATTCTTAGAAATTGCTGATGTACTTGTGACACCGGGTTCTGGGATGTGTTGGGATATATTTGCTAAAATAGGACTATTTAAACCATTGTATTTACTTAACGGATTTTATGTAGTTTCTATGTAATAAAGTGAAAGGTAATGTTTTTCATAAATGCTAAAACCAGAAATTATTTCAATTAATTAATGATTGGCTTGCCTGACAATGATGTCTGACGCCATCACGACCTTATGGATTTTGGATCGTGACAACATTGTATCAGAGCTCTATGTTCCCGTAGGTCTCATGAGTCATGAGCAAATCTAGTAGAGTCTTGAAGATCGGTAGGAGTACTTCTCTTCTTGATTCGTCATCGTGCGATTTGATTCCTTTAAGGCTTATGCCTAAGTTTATTCCTAATAAATCATACACGTAGCAAAACACTTTCTATGAATCAGGAATTTGAGGAATTGAAATGGTGCTATGGGTGCGGTTCTAGATGTTTCTCCCTGCGAAGTTGACTGAGGCTATTGTCGTTGCCCTGTGGAAGGATAATATGTTGATCCAGCTCAGTAGTTGTGTTTCTGAGAGCGTTGAGGTTATGATCAGGTTGTGATGATGTTTACGATTGGTTATCACGCGATGTCGACATGATGGTAGAACGCTTACCCATATGTTGAGTCCTGATGAATGGTATGAAGGGAGGTCTTCTCAGAATGTGATTTCGAGATTTCGGTATTTTAGTTCCGGCAGAGGAAAGGCATTTCGATTATGAATGGTACGGTTGGGGTTGATAAAGTAGTAAGACTTGGTGTTTTCAAGTACGGTGGAGTATTCCCCTGTGATGTGTTATCATCGTCCTTAATCGAATGGAATGTGTTAAGTTTGTAAGAACCATGGTTTCTTCAGGTGCATAGGGCCAAAGTATTGTGAAGAAGTATTGAAGAATGCGGTTGGCATAGAATGTGAGGTGCGGTGGTTCAGTACCAGATAAGTGTTGATAATGAAGGCATCTAGAGAAAGGTTATCTTCGGAGAGTTTGAAGTCATGGTGATCTTCTGGTTTAAGAGCTATAGAGAATGATATTGAATTGAGGCTAGGCGGTGGTTCCATTTCTAGGAGGCCGGGTATAAGAAGTGGAAGTCGAGCAGTCGCTAAGTGGGGGAGTCCCACCATCTGCAGTTGGGTTGCAGGATTGTGTTATCATAGGGTTGAGGATTGTCGGTGTGTTGGCATGTTATTACAGTTAAGGGAAAGGAGTAAAATGGTGATTGTGCGTGGGATTTGATGAATGTGTGCAAAAGTTGGCCCTGTCGGACCAGGGTTAGGCTTTGGAAGATTTAGAATTTTTCTCAAGGCATAAGTGAGTTGTTAGGATAGTGACTCGGTCACGTGTTTCATTGAAAGGGGTGTTGATGTGCTAGGAGAGACTTGGCGTTGATTGTATTTGGGACCACTCAGAGTGGGTGACTCTAAATAGCGGTCCTAGTGAATTTGAAGCTAAGAATGCGGCGTTTAAGGGTTTCAGGCAGCAGTATGATCAAGGATTGAGCTTATGAAGCGTAATTCCTATGAAAAGGAAAATGATTGGGGTTTTATGATATGTTTTAGCATGCAGGATAGTATTGGAGGGGTGAGAGAAATAAACTCCGGATTGTAGAAAGATTATTAGGAGGGTATGAGACGGGTTGCGGGATTTAGGCAGCATAGTCTCGTGAATCAAGGTCACTCAGGATGAGTGATGGTTGAGTTTGTTGTGAGTTGAAGGAAGTTGCTATTATTTTTTAGGCAATTAAAGATGATTAAAAGAAGATAGATTGAATAGCCATGGTTGAAATGGCACCTTTACGGCAGTGATCAGTTCCTTCGATGTGATTAAGTTATGCATATGGTTTGTGCCGATGTGTGCGAGGCATGTCAGCCATCAAAATAGATTTTATTTTGAAGCATTCGAGTATTATGGCATGTCTGATGTAGGCGGCTCCTGGAAGGGTTATGGTGGTTCAGACCACTACTTAAGGATTTGCATGTATTGTGATTTGTGGGAATTTACTCGTGCGTTGTGGTTGTTCTCTTGAATTGAAGTAAGTAAAAGGGTTCTATATGATGGAGTGTTCACCCTGTTAGTGGTTCAAAAGTTATGATGGAATTCTTGCGCTAACTCATATTGGTAAGTTAGGTGTGGTAAGCAGTATGTAACTGGGAGTAAGAATCGAGATTGCGGTTCGGTGTTAATAAGGATGTCATGAGCTCGGAAGAGCAAGAAAAAGTGATTTGAAAGTTCAGAGTAAGCTGGTGTTATCTTCAGCGCCACCTGAGATTGATATTCGGTGGAAGAGGCATTGTACCCTGGTTATGGGTTCTTGATTTGTCTTACAGCGTAGTAAGGCCAGCGGTTGATGTGCAGACTTGCTACCTTGTGTGGAAGGTCGTGTGAGCAATACCACAGGAAGATTGTATAAGTGTGTCATGTAGTCACATTATTGATTGAAAATTTAGACCAAGTATAAGGAAGTGCAATATTGCTTAAGTGAGAATTTATGCCCGGAAGCCTTCCGTTCATGTGGTTGTGGATTGTGGGGTATTTGTCCCGGCTATGATGGTTGTTCTCGCGTATTATGGGAGAAAGTGGGTTAATATGGACCCAGGTTAAAGCTATTAGCTTAGTTTGGTGCGAGCAAGGTAGATTCCGTGTTTGTGGATGGATTTAAATATGATTATGGGCTCCGTATGAGCCAAAAATGTTCATTTCAGTAGAGCTCTTTTTTATGGAAATGTATTAGAACAGCAGATGTTGTTCCGTCTTTGTCAAATTCATGTGATATTATGATTATGCTGTGTGAGTTGTGAAACGACTTGATAATTTGCTATGCGTGGAAGTCCCGCGCAATGGGGGTGTTATGTGAGAAGGATAGCTCTTGAGATCCAGAGTGTGTGTGTATATATATATATATATATATATATATATATATATATATATNAGTGAGCAAATCAGCTCTGTATATATCTTCCTATGTAAATTTTATGTGTGGATCGGGTGGCACGTCGCCACGGATATGTTATTCGGATCGGTTTGCACGCCGCAACAGTGTGATGATGAGTAAGGTTACTATATTTATTTTCTTATGTTCTACTTCCTATTTTCTGAGAAAATTTTATATTAGTTGCGTGAGTTAAATAGTCCCTTCTTGAGTCGTTTCTTATTATCATGTTCGAGTTATGGCCTATTGGCGTGATGTGGTATGTGAAGCTATCGGTCATGTTTGGGGTTATTTGTTTTCTGAGCAGTTCATACTGGGTGAGACTAGATTATCGGATCAGGGATCAGTGCGATAAGGTTATGTGAAGTAAATATTAAAGGACAAATACCAATATTTAGGTTCATAATGAGGCGATGATTCTAGTGAAGGTGCGATATTCAATGATTTGTTAACTCTGCAGTTGGGTATGAGTTTCTACACATCTCCTCCATTGTGGTGGTATCGTCAGCGCTATAGCAAGATGTATGTATATATATCATGAGGTGCATTGGGAGCATCAAATTAGTGGAATTTTGGCTATTAATGTTCAGGGAGCGTCATTGTGGTTAGATGATGAATTATGCGGTGCATGGTGCCAATTCAGCAAAGGTATGCAGTCATGTTCTGGTATATCGTTTGGTGGTTGATACGGTGTCTATTTATTGGAACTAGGCCTGGCAGAAAATTTCAAGTGTTGGAACTAGGTTCTGAGCTTATTATATGGATAAAAGAAGAAGTCTTCACATATGATCAACCTAATGTGCTCAACTAGGTTGTGGTAGCATGGGCAGGTGCACGAGGTGTTAACCAGTGATTTCAGATGACTCCAGAGTAGTTATTAGCACGTTCGAGGACGAATGTCTGTTTAAGTGGGGGCGAATGTAACGACCCGACCGGTCGTTTTGAGCTGTAGCGCGTCGTTCAGCGGTTTTCAGGTATTATGACTTGTAGGTGTGGTCGAAATTGAATTTCATAAAGTTTAGAGTTCATTTGAAAAGAAAATTCTCATTTTAGAAGCCTTAAGTTGGAGAAACGGACTAAGATTGGAATTTTGAGTAAACAACCTCAGAATCAGGATTTGATGGTTCCTGCAGGTTCGTATTATGATTTCGGACTTGGGCGTATGTCCAGATCGGGTTTTGAATAACCAGGAGCATTTCGGCGTATATTATGGAATATAACATTTTAGACGGATTTCATAAATTTGGGTTGTAAGGCATTTCAGTGTGATCGATTTCCGTTTAGGATTCCGGGCCTGGGAATAACTCTGTATGGTGATTCTGGAGTTGGGAGCGCGATAAGAAGTGAATACGGATGCTCGTACGTCATTTTGAAGCCATTTGCCTAAAGATAAAAATTTGAAGGTTTTTGAGAAATCCGACCGGAAGTGGAAATTTTGATATTGAGGTCGGAATACGATTCCAGAAGTTGGAGCATATTCGTAATGTCGAATATGACTTGTGTGCAAAATTTGGGTTCAATCGGATGTGATTTTCATCTCCTTTCTCCTCTTCCATGATCAGTTTGGTTTTGCAATATGTGTGAAGTTCACATACCTATTTGAAGTCACTACCTCATTTATTCTGCCCATAAGTAGTTGGCTGAATGTTGCGGGCCTTGTGCTTAATTATGCAACACCATGCTCTATCTTGAACCATGCTCAATCATTCTTCATACTATTAATCTAAAACCGAATCTGACTCTCTAATATCGTGAAGTCCATTTGTTGATATTGTTAGAACATGATAACTTGCTAGTAATGTTAGAAGCATGATCAGGTTGAGACCTTAGTAAAACCATGTTTAAATCTTTGAGTTTGTAATCATGATAAGGGTTCAGTCCCATAACCTTGACAATCTCTCTGTAACAAGTGATGGCCATAACTGTTGGTTTGAATATGCCTTGATGTCTTTAAGTGGTCAAGTGATGATTGTTAATACCTGTTTGAATATGTCATGCCTTAGTGGTGCATCCCTGCAATGGTGTGATTATAAAACCTCTTTGTATCTCTGTATATTCTGAACTCAACCCCTCTCCCCTTAGGTTTCCCTGATATGAAGTCCTCTAGTCAGTATAATAATAATTTGTATGTTCTCGTGTTATTTTATTAAGAGTAAAATATATATTTTGTGGTAGGTAATACTTTAATATTTAGTTCGTATTGGAAGGGCGTCATTGGCACATAACCCATAAGGAAAACATACCGTTAACGATTAAGGGTATTTGGGAGCGGAGTTCGACTCTAGATTGGGCTGCCCTCCCGGCACAAGCATTACCCAAAACCCTGAGTCTTCTGTGAACTTTGCGGTATCGGGAGATCCAAAGGGAGCATCGACCTTGAGTGGGGTTCCCTCCTTAGCTCTTAATTCATTGACACGACATGTTTTTTAAGGCTTGAGTGTTTAATGACAACGTAAAGTTTCCAGTGTGAATTATTTGCTAAGTAAAACCACCACGTAAATATATAATTTCCTCTACCATACTAATATCGTTAATTATCTATTTATGTATTTTTCATGCATACCAAAAAATATTATGGAGTTGGAATATGTTAAATGTATCTGATAAATATCTAATGACCTTCTTATTTTTCACATGTACATCTTTTTGGGCCTATGAGTTCTTGATCGCGTCCAAGGGTCCAAAGTCAGTTGTGTTCGCTCTTCTTTACTGCCAGGTCTATCGTCTTGAGGCCCAATCCCAGAGTCCAATCCTCTTTCCCTCAACTCCTTTTATTATTACTTCATTGTTAATTTAGTTTAATGCCTCTACTATTTTAATGTTAATTGTATTTCTTATGTCTTTATTGTTGTTTTATCTCTCATGTATATAACACTCATATATTAGAACACATGCCTTCAATTTTCTTTATGCTTTAGTATCATATGAACTTAGGCAAGCCTTAAAAATGTAGGATTTCCAAAAAGGGAAATTAGCTAATAGTAGATCCATAATTCACTAGTTGTAATCTGCTCGCTTATTGCTATATTTTTCACTCACCCTTCTTTTCTTTAAAGATTTTGAAATCTAGAACTTAGTGAAAAGCAGCTCTACTTCCAAAGGAAAAATTAGATTTCAACTTCATTTTCTCAAAAGAAAAATAAGAACATCAAAAAATCATCTCTTTCAAGGAATTTCCAACAAATGATGCTTTCTTTGAAATCCATCGAGTCTAAGGTAAAATCTAGATATGCTTTCTCACAAACATCCTATTAGCATTATGTAAGTAACCGTCCCCCAAATCAATGTGTTTTCACAACTCAATCTTTGATAAGCTTATAAGATTTAGACCACTATTGTACCAATTTCAAAATCCTTTAAACATCTCTTATGAAGCCTTTCATAAATTCTTATCCCTTAAGACTCCACATTCTTTCAATCAATATCATCCTTTGGTGTATAGTAAGCAGCCTTCCTTATTATTAATCAAAGATTTTTACACACAATTGATCCCAAACTTAGACTATATCTTATGGAACTACCTCAGGTAGATTTTAAAGGGGTGCCTAACACCTTCCCCTTATAAGAAAAAGAACCCTTGCCCATAATCTCAACAGTTAGAAGACCAATAAAGAACATGACTTGGTAATTAAATAGGTACCCTAGTATACCTTTAAATATTAAGTGGCGACTATCTTTTATCAACAACAGAGAAATCACAAGTTGAATCCTATCTTGACTACTGCAAAATAGGGTGAAACACTAATACAAGCCAATCATGGCATAAATAAATAAAGCATGTTGCGGCGTGCAACCCGATCTCATAAACATCCTCACAATCAGGCCCTTGACCTCACTCAATCATCAATCCCTCCAGTCTCTCGGCCTTACAAATCTCATGCCAATCGTCCCAAACAATGATAATATGATGTGAGACAAATGTTACCGGAGACTGAGATATGATATGCAATGAATAAGAATGACTGAGTATGTAATTGCAATTTAAGCAAATAACTCAACATCATAAATGACCTCAGCGGGTCCTAACAGGATAAGCATATACCCTAAACATGATTTCTAACACGGATCACAACTCAATTACGCTAACACGTATAAATTTTATGGATAAAGATAAGATTAGGTGACAACACAGTACCACAGAATCAGTTGAGTCAACACCAAACACATAACACGTATATTCGGGAGTTCATACCCTCAACACAAAGTTTAGAAGTGTTACTTACCTCGAACAAGTCAAACCCAATACCGAGCAACCCACATAATACTCTAGAAATGCCATCTCGCACACATCAACCTCGGAACGACTCTAAATTAGCCAAAAGCAAGTCAAGAACATCCAATAATGCCAAAGGAAAGAAACCCACTCAAAAACATCAAATAATGCCAAAGGAAACAAAACTAATTCATAAAGGCCGAATGTTTTATAAAAAAACCCAAAGTCAACCAAACAACAAAACCCTGGCTCGCACCTTGGAACCCGACAAAACTCACAAAATCCAACAATTCACTTGATTACGAGTCCAACCATACTAGTATCACTCAAATCTGACTCTGAATTGATGTTCAAAACTCAATAATTCACTCTATGAAACTTTAGACAAAAACCGCCAAATTCTCTTTTTGAATTCATCAACAAAATGTCAAAAAGTGAAAATAGATTCATGAAATAAATAAAAAACGAGTAGAGAACACTTACCCCAATCCATGGTGAAAATTGATTCAAAAGTCGTCACAATCCAAGCTCCATAGCTCCAAATATGAAAAATGGCCGAAACACCCGAAATAGAGAACTTTATAATTCACTGGATAAGAATACTCTACGTGATCGCGGGACATTCTTCGTGATTGCAAAGAAAAAACTTAGCAGCCTCCAAAATACCCTAAGCATTCGCGAAACATCACATGCGAATGTGATGAACACGGGCTGACTCATGTGAAGGTCGAGCCACAAAATGTAGACAAACATGATACCACTATCCCGAACGCGATTAAAGAAAAAGACCAGCTCCTCTGACGCACTATGGGATCACGTCCCAGCCTTCTTGATCACGAATAAGGCCTGAGATACCAGAAACACAGTAACGACATATGAAAGTTAAATGGTCTGAAACATGTTAGCAACTAATCTGAGCCCCTCGGGACCCCGTCCGAACATATCAACAAGTCCCATAACCTAACACAGACCTACTTGAGACCTCAAATCACGCATAACAACATCAAAACCAAGAATCAAACTTAATAAACTTTGAATCTTTCAACTTCCAAAACTCGTGTCGAACCTTATCAAATAAACTCAGAATGAACTCAAATTTTGTACACAAGTCCCATATAACATAAAAAAGATATTCCAATTTTCGGAACAACAATCCAAACCCGATATAATCAAAGTCAACTCACGGTCAAACTTATGAATATTCCAAACCTTCAAATTTTTAACTTTCGCCAAATAGTGCAAAAACCTTCTAGAAATATCCAAATGCAAATCCGGACATACGCAAAAATTACCATTCAGACCTAACGGAACCATCAAAACTCCAAGCCGAGGACAAATACTAAAAAGTCAAACTTGGTAAACTCTTCCAACATTAAGCTTAAATCATGAAATTCATTCTTCCAAATCAATTCTCAATAACCTGAAAACCAAAACAGACAATTCACACAAGGCATAATGCATCATATGAAGCTACACAATACATCAAATGTCTGAACGGAATGTAAATTGCTCAAAATGGACGGTCAGGTCGTTACGTTCTCCCTCACTTAAACATATGTTCGTCCTCGATCGTGCCAAGAGTTGTTATGAAGCCATCAAATCACTGTGTAACCATACCATGCACATATCTGGGGGGTGATCCCACATCACTCCAATCCATATAAGCCTGACAACACCATATAACTGAAGATCACTACTTTAACCTTTGTTTGTAAGCCTCATAAGAAAATTTCCAACATCCAGAATTCCTTACAAGACCCGAATCTCGCACCTACGCCTTGTATAAGTCTGAACAAGATGTAACAAGCGATAACCACAGCTCAAGATGTAATCACATGATACACCACACAACTCGCATACTCGTAGCAATAATTCTCGATCACGATAGCTGTTGAAAACAAAGTTGATACCGGTAATAACCTCTTATCAAGTAAAACCTCATTCAAAACCATCATACACTACTGATAAAGAAAAAAACATACAAAAACTCATAACCACTCATCAAATCAACAAGTCATGGAGTCGTCTCTCATCCGTCAAGAACCAAAGCCAAATCCTAGGTCAGATTCATAGTGCCCATTCTAGGTCAGATGACCTCATCTCATCAAACAGAACCATTTTATCGATATGCCACACCAACACAACCTAAAGCCACAAACCATGCAAACCGTGCACCAATAAACACCAATCAAATGTACTCAAACATGGGAAATGACTCAAATGAGAGAACCAACAACAATCCCCCTGCAATGCGTGATCCTATCCAAACACCGGTCCATATAAAATACCTCAAGCAACAATGCTAAAAAATCAACAACCACACGCAATTCGATATCAAATACGCGAAATGCATCACCGTAACCATGGAGAAATAGATAGCACAATATACCACCAACAAGAAAGACCATAACAAAGGCACAATAAATCATTCAACACCCCAATATCCATCTCAGTCGAATTTCACCACACCGCCAAAATAATTACGCATCTAATGTGAAAGTAACCAACAGATCACAACCCGTTATAGCATAGAAGAGTAAAACATAGAACATATAAGATATGAATATGACCAATTCTAACTGAATGGTAAATCCCTCAATAACAGTAGTACGGAGTCAACCAATCTAACTCGGTGTAGAACACACATCCTCATTAGGCATACCAGTGAGCCCCCAAATCAACCCCAGTCATCCACATGTAGATAAAAACCCTCTAAAAGTCCACAATGATCTCACCATGGAACATAATCTAGCTAACTTTGGCCACATCTTCATAGTCTACAACCACGAAACAATTTGTTTTTAAGAACTCCCAGTCTCCAAATCCATAGAACTCACGCATCGCCATGGTTGATCCCAACTCCACCACTGGAATGTCTAACACATCTCTCATACACGATCATCCCACGAGAAATACTTCTATAATTATGTTGTACCACATAGAAAAAATACAAATATCATCAGTCGATTAACCAGACGAGTACCGCCATACCAATGAAGCATCTGTAAGTCAACACTAAGTGCACCTTCTGAAATATACACTCTCATAAGGAAATACCAAATAGTAATATCATTCATCTAGTCATCTGAAACCGTCCATGTTGCCTATGAATTCATGAACTGCCCTTAAAATATGAACCGTGACCTCGCACATGACAATCCAAATCTCACACCACGTAACGCCTCTATTAGTCCATCATATGAAAACACGAGAACCTCATTATCAACTCAGAGTCACAAGCAGAATACATACTCAATTAGGTAGAAACCTTCCACTTGATCCCTTCTAGGATAAAATCACAATACGCAACATACGCCTCATGCCGGTAGAAAATATGCATCATAACACGTGGTAGAAAGCATCGAGAAATCAACGAAACCCATACGCATATAACCAAGCCATCAAAACTGAATTTATCGAACTCAACCAAGCCACGCAGTTCGCCAAACCAAAAATTATTTCCACAAAAAACCTGTAGAGACTCACCACACCATAAGTATCCAAATAACCGATCATATCCATTACCGTGCTGATCCAACCAACTACAAGGTTGTCCTATTTCTTCGAGTTCCTTCCGAAGTACCCTCAAGTTGACAGTTCTCCTTGCTAGAACACCACAATCCTAACCCAAATCTCACCACCAGAGATCCTAGCATAAAACCACACTACCCTAAGGCCCATAAGCCGATGTATTCCCTCTTAAGCACCCCAAAAGTACCTTAATCGAGACACACACTTTGAAGAGACCTTCTGTGAATCTAAAGTTGTTTCCTTTACCTTCTTGATACTGAAATGTAGAATCCATAATGAAATAGAAATACTGCAAGTCCTGACACCATCCGATGCAAATCTCATATTCTATCCATATAGAAGTTCGGAAAATTCTCAATTGCCATATATAATCTCGAATCCATTAGTACTTTCTCGAGATTCATACACTATGCTAAAATCTCAATTGCACCGCCCAAACGGGTCGAACGACCTGTGCCCCATTAGCACGACAACACCCAAAGAAGTAACCCCGCCTTAACTCAACCGAGAAAATTCTTACTCCATACGCTCTACATCCTTCATGAATAACAAGTCAATCATTCCATGATTCCCATATACCTATAAAGTTTAATACACCATGCATCCAGAAATTTCCTTGCTTATGTCATCCTCAACACCAGAGTCCGCAAGTCATAACCGATGTTCAAGTATGCCTTAGGCTGAAACCAATACAGCACGTAACCATGCAATCAAATCATAGATAGCAGACTCCCCCACTTGGCGCAAAGCCAATGACCAAAATGGTGGATAACTCACAATGCCCATAATCTATTACTGCCATAATACCACAGTAAGATTAACTAAATTCTTCACAAGCTCTTGCAGCACAACCTATAAAATGCCTCAATTCATCTGCTAAACCCGCATTCATCCTTGACAGTCAGATCAACTTTCTCAACCGATCCAAACACAAATTGAAACACATATAACCCACTAGTAGAAAAAAAGAAGACTCCACACGACATCATAAGTATTACATATCCGTATATTACCCCGCAGGTGATAAACCACATGCTTAGCCTTAAACTGATATCTCTCTAGACCCTTTCACAGCCACAACTACTGCGCCAATCCCTTAATCTTCCCGGGTCTAAACGCATCAACAAGACATGAAAAAATACTTTGTTCCACCGATACACAACATGAAAGATCCCTCAATACGATCATAACATGAGACCGTTCAACACATCGAGACATAATTCAAGCATCCAATAGTCCTTTGCACATATCAAGCAAAATCTTCCTGTCACATTAAAACCATCTGAACAGATCCCATAGTCAAAACACAATCATCATATAGCCATCCAACCACTCACTAAGCCATAAATCCCACTCCTAGGGGCATAACCGGACATATGAGTCCAAAGCACATACTCACGAAACTAAAACCACTGATCCCAAGTTGCAATCAAAACCTGGCCTCGAGTCCTCATGACTTGCCCAACTCCAAAACGTATCAATACACCTCGCATCTCATCCATAGAATCCACAAGTCGTCGATGCACATTTGATACCGAGCACTCACATACAAGTACGAGTGCATGGAAGGAATTCAAAGAGTTACACTTTAGGTTGAATTCATATCGCACGATAAGGAAAGAAATATGGGAAATCTATCCTAAATGCCTTGTATCCTCTCAAAGATAGGTATAGGCATCATCGTACCGATCCGCAAGACTCTACTAGACACTTGTTCATGACTCGTGGAATCTATGAACCTAGAGCTTTGGTAACAACTAGTTACGACCCAAAATCCAACTTGTCATGATGGCATCTAACCCAACATGCTCGGTAAGACAAGTAACAAATATCCAATTCATTGAGATTTAATTAAAAATTATATGAAGAAATAACAATAATTCCCAAAGACTGGTAGTAGAAATAATGAGCTTCTAAGAACTATAGTTTACGAAGCTGGACTGAAATAAATACATCATTTATTTGAATTATACATTAACAAATTAATAACTCTAATGCTACTAAGAACAAAAGGCGTCTATGACCGGAACGCGGGTTCATCTTCAATGCCAGCTCCCACCAGACATAGTAACATCAGCATACAAATCTGCACGCAAGGTGCAAAAATATAGTATGATTAAAAACGACTCAACATACTCAATAGCAAACCTAACCTTGGATTGAAATCACTGATACCATGTTGTCACGACCCAACTTCTCCTATATGCAGTCATGGCACCCAATGCTACCGCTAGGCAAGCCAACAATGAACTAACTGTGTGATTGTTTCTTTTATCAGTTTAGAAATAGTAAATGCTTAGTCATTAAACAAATAGTAAGAGAAAAATAAGATAACCTGAGAAATTGACTATTTTAAAAGCAAATGAGATGTGATAAAAAAAATCACCAAGTGTCTACTAGCATAATTTCCATGACCTGGTGTCACAAGTGTATGATCTACTAGTAGAATATTCAAAAATACTACACTATTATCCGAAGTGAAATAGATAGAAAATAAAAACAAAAGAAAGACTTCAGGTGCTGTAGAATGAGCTCGGAATGCAGCTCATCGCAAACTCTCATGGAATTAGGAGAGCGCGTCGGGATGATTAACAGATGCACCTGCCTCAGATCCTGCATGATTAGTGCAAAAGTGTAGCGTGAGTATATAAATAACATATACCTAGTAAGTATCTAATCTAACCTCGAAAAAGTAGTGACGAGGAGTTAACTTCGACACTTACTATGGGTTAACAATAAAATACCGAAATTATAATTAAGCATGGGCTACATAAATAAAGCTGAAAACTCAATAATAAGAGATAAATAAAAAGTTCATTCACTATTAGTAAATCCCAAATCAAATTCCATCATTTAACAACTTAAACTCTCAAGCCAATGAAAGAATATATAGTGTAATTGGACTCCAAGTATTGTTACACACGAATTATGGTGCGGTTGTACGACCCGATCCAAATATAAATATATTAATTGTGCAGTGCCAAGGGTCGAATGACACGAACCATAGATTCATATATTAACCTGTCAAGGCGAACAACCCTCTCCCATAAGAGCAGTGGAATATACCTCGCTCGCGGAAATACCTGCGATACGAGTTAACATAGATTTCTCAAGTTATTAAATAGTTCTTAAAGTCTTTCAAAAAATAAGAAGTCTAAGCTGTAAGTTTAAATCATGAAATCCTCAATCACAACTCTATTCAAGGCAATCAGTAAGCATACTCAAATAACGGTGTCAACAAAGCATGATGTAAACCTAAGACTACCCGAATATGACATAGAATATAGCTACGCACGGACTCTGATCACCTAGCGCGTACGTAGCTCCCCACACAAGTAATTCACAACAAAACACACTAAAGGGGATGAGTTTCCTCTTACAAGGTTAGGTAAGAGACTTACCTCGTTCTCAAGTCCATTTTCGGTCCACAAATATGCTTTAAACCCTCAACTCGGTGCCAAATGATTAAAAACTAGTCAAATGTTATATAAAATAGTCAATACATGTTCAACAATTCATATTCTAACTATTAAAGTGATTACCCAACCCCAATTGAAGGATTCCTAAATTTTACCACATGCCCAGATTTCAGAAATTTTGGAAGAAAGTTGTTACCCATAATCTCACGAACTCAAATATATAATTTTCTTTTAATCTCCGTAATATTTTATGGTTAAATCCCATTTTTATCAAAACCTAAGTTTTTCATCTAATCCCATGATTTCACCAATTTTACATGTTAAATCAATACATAATCTATGTATTTAACTCACATTGTGTAGAAATTACTTACCTCAAAGTGTTAGGTGAAAACCTCTCTCTAAGAGCTCCAAAAATCTTCCAAGGAATGAAATAAATGAGCTCAAAATGCCTAAGTCCCGACTTAAATGAAGGTTTTACCTTCTACGATTTTCGCACCTGTGGAAGTCGGCCGCTTCTGTGCTCAACATCTGCGGAAAAGTCATCGCAGATGCGGCCCTTGACTATTGGCTTACTTTAACTATTAAGCCCCGAAACACTCCCGGTTCATCCAAAACCCAATCCGAACATATTCTCAAGTCCTAAATCATCATACGAACCTATTGGGACCATCAAATCCTGATTCCGAGGTCGTTTACTAAAATTGTTGATCATAGTCAAACTTAGCCCTTTTTTGCCAATCTTAAGGAACCAAGTGCTACGATTTCAATTCGAACCCTTACAAATATCGAACCAACCATTCCGCATGACATAAAATAGTAAAATCACATATGGGGAGTCTTATTTAGGGGAACGGGGTTCTAGAAAGCAAGATAACCGGTCGGATCGTTACATTCTCCACCTCTTAACCAAACGTTCATTCTCGAACGGGTATAGAATCATACGCGGAGTGTCGAATAAGTGTCAATATCTGCTCCGCATGTCCTCCTAGACCTCCCAAGTTGCCTCCTCAGCTGGTTTTCCCCTTCACTGAACCTTTACTGTATAAATGTTCTTGGATCTCAACTGGAGAACATGCCTGTCAACAATAGCAACTGGCTCATTCTCATAACCTAAGCTCTCATCTAGCTTAACCTTGCTAAAGTCTAACACATCCGACATGTCGGCAAGATACCTTTGGAGCATAGACACGTGGAAAATCGGATGGAGTCCTTATAGACTGGGAGGAAATGCAAGCTCATAAGCAACCTCTCCAACTCGACTCAATCCGTAAAATGGACATATCAACCTTGGGATGAACTTGATTTTCTTCCCAAACCTCATGATCCCCTTCATCATCGAGATTTTCAAGAGTACCTTCTCGCCGATCATAAATGATAGGTCGCGCGCCTTCTGATTCACGTAACTCTTCTGTCTATACTGTGCTATGCAAAGTTGCTCCTGAATCAACTTTACCCTTTCCAAGGCATCCTTTACCAAATCAATACCATATAACTTAGCCTCGCCGGACTCACACCATCCGATCGGGGAATGTCATGACCAAAATAGATGGTCCGCGAAGAGCACCCGGTACCTTACTCAACCGAGTACGAAAATAATGTATCGTTTTGTATCATACTAGCATAGATAAATGAGCTGGAGAGTCTGCCGTGAAATAGGTAGAATACTACATGTAGTACCAACTTATACATAAGACATATGGGCCTCTAAGACAAAAATAATCACTCGTACACTGAACATAGGCCGACAAGGCCATACAATCTTTTACGTACATGAGATCTGTCTACAAGCCTCTAAGGATACATAATTGCCATAAAGGTCGGGACAGAGCCCCGCCATATGAAACAATACACATGTAAATCATACTGGTAAAACAAGCAACTCCGGAGCAAATGGAGTGCACCAGCATCTTCCGGTAAACTAATCGCCTACTTGGAGGACTTTCGACATGTGTATCGGAACCTACGGGCATGAAACGCAGCATCCCCAGGCAAAAGGGACATCAGTATGAATAATGTATCGACTATGTAAGGCACATAAATAAGTACATAACAGACATGGAAGAAATATAAAGTACATGACTCAACCTGTAAGTGTGGATAATTCTGTAAATCATGAAATAATTATAGTGTCATGCATATGAGTATGAATGTCATGTCCTACATAGGTACATGTTTCATAACATCATCAGGCCACTGTGGGAAAAATCACTAATGTATACCAGCTGATCAGGTGGTGGTGCATATATAATGCCATAACCTCTCCTATTTCCCATATACATATATATACGTGTACATAACGCAATTTGTTCATGGGCAATGTGCATGTATAAATGCATATGAAATATGTTAATAAAATCTCTCAGTACGTTATAAGACCATTATGCCTTTGATTAATATCATGAAATAAACTTTGCTAACTTACATATTTTTGAGACCCATGAACAGATGAAAAATAATAAGAGATATGGGAATTCAATAACATAGACATCTCTCATACTTCTATTAATATATTCATTTATGGAATTTATGCATTTGCTCGTTTCATTCGTGTCGTATAGATCATGCCAAAAATAAAGAAGGGATAGCCTTACGATACCTGCAGATTCTCTTTACAATCCCTCTAACACACATCTTTTGTGATAAAACACGTTACGATGGATCGAAGTAGGGAAATATATGTATGATGTTCTTGAGAAAGATTATACAGGTCTCCCTTAGAATTGCAAATCATGTTGCTTTTACATCGTATAACTTCGCATGAAGCTGACGATCGTTACTTGGTTGATGTAAATCATTTCCATATTTTTGTGAATCTGATCACACTTTCGTATAGGTTTCCTTGCTGAAATAGTAATGTTTTAATTCTTATCTTTATTAATATTAAAGATTCTTACATCACGTTACTTATCAAATAAAGATCCCAAGAATGGCTTTCCTTAGCTGTTCAATACAAGAATTTTATACGTGTAAATATAACATCTCATGCTTTATGACTCATTATGCCATTATTGCCACTTTGGCATAGATTGATGCCAAGTGGCAGCCCAAAAAAGATATTTATCCATTTAATCATAATTATCCCCAATTAATTAGGTAATGTTTCATTACCCGGTAATTAACCAATTACCCGCATAATTAAGAATTATCTCAACTTACTTAAAATACTATTCGTTTTTAATATACCTTGTACCCCTTACTATTATTGTCATGTAGTATCTATTATGGAACTAGTCCATAAATATCGATTATTAATGCTCGGCCCGTATTTTATCCCAATATTTCAAACTTAGACGAAAAATTCATTTTCTTTGACTTGCTTCCCTTCTCACCATCACGAATTTACTCATCATTTGTTTAAAAATAACATAATCCCTATAATCTCCAAATAATATTTTTCCTTGGACTAAGGTCAATTACATTACGACAAATTCAACGTACAACACTACAGGGTGTACCATCGTCGTAATTTAATACTGCGAAGCGTAGAATTATTGTATATCGACGTAATATTGCGGGGCGTAACATTATTCTCCCCTTTGGAACATTTGTCCTCGAACGTTGACTGATACTCTTATCATTCTCTGTCACGACCCCAAATCTGAACCGGCCGTGATGGCGCCTATCGTGGAACAAGGCTAGCCGACTATTGCGTGTTCACATTTCCTTTTTGAAAGTCCCATTTAAGTTTCAAGCAATTCATAACAATATACGGAAAGTTGTTAATATAATAGGAAAATTTTATATATAGTATTGCCAACCCCGAAACCCGGAGCCAACATGTCATGAGCATCTAGTGAGATAAGACAAAATAGAGTATTATGATACAAAACTCCGAATCAAAGCTAAATACAACAGGAAGGGAAAGCAGAGATGTTGCGAACGTTGAACAACTATCTCTCTATCCCCACGCTCTGACTCCACTGCAATATATATATAAAAGCTAACGCTTGATATCTGCTCCTGAATCTGTACGCAGAGGTGCATGGAGTTATGTGAGTACGCCAACTCAGTAGTAATGGAAATAAATCAAGTGTAAGTAGCAAGGAATCACATAAAAATCAATGTCATCAAGTCACAATATACACAACTTTACTTTCCAATAGTATAATAGATACACGAAATCATCATGCCCTAGAAATTAACTTTACAAAAGTCCTTAAAACAATGCACATTTTTAACAACTTTAAAACAAGGATTTGGTATGCAAATGAATGTAGTAAAATAATAAGTAGCCCCTTGGGCAAAAACATGTTTCATAATCAGCCCTTCCGGCATGCCTCACAATCCCTCAACACCTCACAATCACTCAGCACCTCACAACCACTCATGTCTCCCAATCACTCAATCACTCGCACTTGGTGCGCGAACTGGGGGTGTGTACAGAATCCGGAGCGGCTCCTTCAGCCCGAGCGCTAATATCACTCAGCACCTCACCATCACTCTTGGCCCTCGGCCACACTCGGTGGAACCACACCAAAATCCCCTCGGGCGAAGTAATAGAATGGGGTACTCGACCCGAAAACATCATTTTAATGCTCATGTAGTGTAAATCAGGCTGAGTTTCAAATAAAATAGTATGCACAATGATGCTGAGTAAAATCATCAACGGGTAGTGAGGAAAACAACAGTAAAACGCCCTCAAAGGGGGTCTACAGATCGGCACGAGGCCCTAAACACGGCTTACCGCCCAAATATTTCACAAACTTTAGAACATAATTTAACATAAGATTTTGAGTAAATATGCAACTCCTTAATTTCCGCGGAGAGGACCTGGTCCAATCAAAAATCAATATGCGCCACATATTCGTCATCCGACATGTGCGCCATTCCAAATTCAGTGAGAAAATAATGTAGTCTGGGGTTCCATACCATCAGGACAAGATTTAAGACCATTACATACCTCTACCGAGCCGCGAAACTAGTCTGTTATGCCTTTGCCCCTCAAATTGGCTCCCGATTGCTCCGAATCTAGCCAAAACCAGTTCAACATCCACTCAAGGAACACAACCCAATCGAAAATTATCAATTTAACCAAAAATCTCGAAATTCGGCCAAACCGGAGCCCCGGGCCCACATCTTGGAATTCAATAATTTATACATCATTAGAAACCTCGTCCGCCCAAAATTCTATACATACCAAGAACACTAAAATCGGACCATAATTGCCATTCCAAAACTTCAAAAGAAATCCCAATTCTTTCCTCCCATTTTTCCAACTTTTTCCTACCCAAATCCTTAAATTTTCAAGCCTAATCTTAAAAAAATAGCATAGGAACGGGATTAACAACTAAAGAACTTACGTTTTCTGAAGAACTTCGAAATTCTCCCTCAAAACCACCTTCAATGGACTCTTCCCGCATGCAAATTGATGAAAACTAATAAATTTCACGAAGGGGTCCTTTTTATACTGTTCTGCACAGTCATTTCCGCACCTGCGGACAATTGGCCGCACCTGCAGTCCCAGGGTGCGCACCTACGAGACTCACTTAACTGGCCAAGTCTCGTGTCGGTGACCACCTTTCCGCACATGCGGCTTCGCAGGTGCGAGGGGTTTGTCGCACATGCAGACCATTCCCTACACAGGAAAAACTCGCACCTGCGACCTTTCTCTCCGCTCCTGCGCAACCGCACTTGCGACTCCCCTTCTGCAGGTGCGAAAACACCAGCAAACCAGCACAACAGATTTCCAAAAAACACTCCAACTTCCCGTCAACCATTCGAAGTAAATCCCGAGGCCCTCGGGACCTCAACCAAACATACCAACATATCCCATAACATCAATCAAACTTAGTCAAGCCTTCGAAACACCAAAAACGGTACGAGAACACCAATTTTTCATAAAATTCAAGCCTAATAACTTTGAAACTCCTAAAACTCGCCAACTTCGCCGAAACCAACCAAATCACCTCCGATTAACCTGAAATTTTGCAGACATATCCAAAATGACATTACAAACAACTTCCAGATTTCCATTCCGACCTCGATAGCTTATTTTTCCACTGCCGACCGGAAATCGCCAAAAACTAACTTTTGCCAATTCAAGCCTAATTCCACTTCGTACATCACAAAATATTACGAACACACTCCCAAACCCCAAATCACCTAATGAAGCTATTCGAGCCATAAAATCTGCATTCCGAGGTCGTTTACCAATAATTTAACTCTCAGTTGATTTTCTCAACTATTATGCTACTTTAAAAGGCTAAATGCCTAAACTCTCACCATAACTACTCCGGACCCAAACCAACTGATCCAACACATCAAAAGCAAGATAGCGATACATAACAAATGTAGAAATAGGGGAAATGGGGGTAAATCTCACGGAATGACCGGCCGGGTCGTTACATCCTCCCCCTTTTAAACAAATGTTCGTCCTCGAACGGGTCTAGAAACATACCTGGAGCCTCGAATAAGTGAGGATATCTGTACTGCATCTCCCGCTCGGTCTCCCAGGTGGAATCGTCCATCGGCTGCCCTCTCCACTGAACCTTCACTGAAGCTATATCCTTAGACCTCATCTTCTTCACCTGACGACCCAAAATAGCCACTGGTTCTACCTCATATAACATATCACCCTCGAGTTGAACCGTGCTGAAGTCCAAAACATGGGAAGCCTCACCAACATACTTATGGAGCATCGAAACATGGAATACTGGATGAATACTCGATAAACTGGGAGGCATATCAAACCTATAGGCCACCTCCCCAACCCTCTAAAGTACCTCAAATGGTCCAATGAACCTGGGACTCAGCTTTCCTCTCTTCCCGAATCTCATAACACCCTTCATGGGTGATACCTTCAGCAACACCTTATCCCCAACCATGAAAGACACATCTCAGACCTTCCGGTCCGTATAACTCTTCTTCCTAGATTGCGACGTGCGAAGCCGCTCCTGAATCAACTTTGCCTTACTCCAAGCATCCTGAACCAAGTCTGTGCCCAATAGCCTAGCGTCTCCCGGCTCAAACCAACCAACCGGAGATCTACACCTCCTACCATACAAGGCCTCATATGGAGCCATCTGAATACTCGAATGATAACTGTTATTATATGCAAACTCCGCTAGTGGAAGAAACTGACCCCATGAACCACAAAAGTCAATCACACAAGCACGCAACATATCCTCCAAAATCTGAATGGTACGCTCCGACTGCCCGTCGGTATGAGGATGAAACGATGTGCTCAACTCAACCTGAGTACCCAACTCTCTCTGCACGGCTCTCCAAAACTGGGACGTGAACTGAGTGCCTCTGTCGGAAATGATAGAAACTGGAACCCCATGCAAACGGACAATCTCCCTGATATAAATCTCAGCTAACCTCTCTGATGAATACATAGTACCAACAGGAATGAAGTGCGCGGACTTGGTCAGTCGATCCACAATAACCCATATAGTATCAAACCTCCTCGAAGTTCGTGGGAGTCCAACTACGAATTCCATGGTGATCCGCTCCCACTTCCACTCCAAAATATCAAACATCTTAAGAAATCCACCCGGTCTTTGGTGCTCATACTTGACCTGCTGACAGTTGAAAAACCAAGCCACAAACTCCACAACATCCTTCTTCATTATCCTCCACCAATAATGCTGCCTCAAATACTGATACATCTTTGCGGCACCCGGATGGATGGAATACCGCGAACTATGAGCCTCTGCTAGAATCAAATCTCGAAGTCCATCTACATTGGGCACGCAAATCCAGCCCTGCATTTTCATGACCCCATCATCACAAATAACCACATCTCTGGCATCACCACGACGTACCCTATCCGGAAAAACAAGCAAATATGGATCATCATACTGGCGTGCTCTAATCTGATCGTAAAGAGAAGACTGGGAGGCTACACAAGCCAACACCCGCGGGGGTTCTGATAGATCCAATTTTACCAAATGACTTGCTAAGGCCTGAACATCAAGAGCTAATAGCCGCTCTGCTACTGGAAGGTAAGCTAAACTCCCCAAACTCTCTGCTCTGCGACTCAAGGCATCGGCCACTACATTGGCCTTCCCCGGATGATATAAGATAGTGAGGTCATAATCCTTGAGGAGATCTAACTATCTCTTCTAACGCAAATTCAAGTCCTTCTGCCTCAGCAGATACTGCAAACTGCGATGATCAGTGAAAATCTCACACTGCATCCCATACAAATAATGCCGCCAAATCTTCAAGGCATGAACAATGGGAGCTAACTCAAGATCGTGTACTGGATAATTATTCTTGTGCACCTTCAACTGTCTAGATGCGTAGGCAATCACCCTACCGTCCTGCATCAATACCGCTCCCAAGCCAACTCTAGAAGCATCACAATAAACTGAGTAAGAACCCGAACCAGTAGGCAAAACTAGTACTTGAGCTGTATTTAATGCTGACTTGAGCTTCTGAAAGCTCTCCTCACACTCATCAGACCATCTGAAATCCCTTTCTTTTTTTTTCTCAGATCATTACTCAATCGAAGGCCCAAATTTAGTCCTTTATATCGTAATCACACCCCCATTCTACAACACCATCTCTTCTAAATGCTATTAGTCTTAGACTCCTTTTAGTTCATTCAGACTATAGTGAGCTTTGTATAACTTAGAGAAACTGTTTGCTCTTCTTGTTTTCACAGGCTTAATCCTAAGGACTTATCCAGTTTTATTACCTTCTCACTCACCCTTTCTTATCCTTACTGATGTCTTCTAGAGCCTTGTCTCTTCACCATACAGTATCTTGCGACCTACACATATCTATTTATATTACTTGCAACCTTTTAACTTGGTTTCAATATATATTTCCTTATGTCTTTCTGGAATATAAAGCGAGACATCACATCGTCTGTAACTCTTGTTTATTATCTTAATCAGGTATCTCGATACCTACACCATAGGCTGGATGATATGCTATTGACGATGCCGCTATTATTCCTAGATATTGAATCCCTGCACTTCTGGCCTTTTATCTGAAGTAAGGACTATTCACAACCTTCTACATTTGGGTATATCGTACGTTTTCACCCTTTCCTTACTTACCTTAAAATCTCTCATCACATCTTGCATCTCTTTCATAACCTCCCTTCCATATAGGTATTAGTCACATCCACAACTTGGAGCTTTATTATAATACTACAACCTGGTGGGAGCTTCATATGAGGTTGTTACCTTTCTAACTGGCTTTATCGTATAGCTGTTATAGATTATGGTTGTTGTACTATCTCTCTTGTACCTCTGATATTAAGGCTAGTCCTGCAATGTTCTCGATCACTATTTCTATAATGTTCTAGGTCCAATAATCAGACTCCTAATTTACTTAATTGGTGCAACTCTTTAGTTTCCCCTTCCCTTTGATCAACCTTCGTGTAAGCTTAAGCTATATTCCGATCGGCGGCTCATGGTATTAGTTGTTACTTTAGTCCTTCATGGATACTATAGAATATGCATGATATAATCTTCTAACAAATCAATTCTCTATTTATGACCTGGACTCAATTCTTCCTTTTATCTTATATTGGAGTCTTCTACGGCTATATTATTGTCAACATACATGTATACTCCAAAATCGCAATTGCATTCATAACGTAACCAACCCTGGATCATTGCTTGAATAGTTCCTTTCGTTCCTTCTCAACTTTCTTTAAACGTAAGCTATTACTTTTTCTGGTCTTCTACCTCCTTGTTGCGTGCATACTTAGCTTGTCTTAGTTCCCACGCATGCCGGAATTTTCATGCAACTCATATTATCTCCAATATTACTTTTGACTTTACTTCCCATTCATTAGCCACGGTAGGTGCCCCTTTTTTGTAGTGCACATACAATGTTGTAGTGGGACTATTTTTACATGACCATTGTTTTTTCTCCTTCGAGTTACCAGGTTTAGGTTGAAGCTTTCTTCCTTATTTTCTGAGTTAGTCTTTCGTTGTAGTACTTACGGAAAACCTTCTAACTCTTGTAAAGACGTGAGCTTATTACATCGCATACACGATGGAATTCTTGATGTTTGTATTCACCTATAATTATCCGTAGTTCATACCTCCACGCCCTTGTGCTTGTAGGGTTTCTTTTGAACTGATATTTTGATTGTCTTCCCAGTGGAACTCTCTTTTATTTCCATAATATTCATACGATACCTTTAACTACCCCAACTCCTATCTGAATATTTGTCAAGTACTACAATGACATTACTATGACGCTGAATTCACTATATTGGGTTTTACCATATTTATCCTGCACAATTTGCTGACTCATCTCTAACCTGTTGTTTATCCATAACTAGGCTCTTCCCGAATCAAATACCAACTACTCGTTGGCCCATCTCATATCAATGTTCCCCGTAATCTTTCTTGGTTTATTTCATTTGTCTTAACTTACCTTTCGCACTGGCTCCTTATTTATCAATAACGTCCCAAGCAGGAACCCTTACTCTCCTTGCAATAATGCTTATGTACTAAGGATAACGAAATTCCTTACTCGCGAGGTGACAGTTACTATAGCTGGCACATACAATCTCTTAAGCTTAACTTTGCTCACATTGCTTACTTTAGGGAAGCGTCCTGAATATCCATTTTCTTAATTTTTCATGAATCTTTTTATGTTATCCATTCTAATATTGCCGGTGCGAAATCTGAATTCTCATGATGTCGACTATTATCAAATCACTAAATCCCTAATTCATGTTTACTTTATCTTGTTGACCAGCCCATACTGATCTCTATTATTCTGGTGTCTAGCCTTTCCTATTGGTAATCACGTTAAAGCCATAAAATTATTTCTCGAAATGAGGATATGACTTCATGGCCTATACCTTTTTGTTGTCTTAAGGCCTATCACCTCTCGTCTCTTCCTTCACCTGACTGTGGACCCCGTAACACCGTCATCTTTTTTATCTACTTTTGTCATCCATGTATGGCATCTTACTAATAATTCTTCCTTATCTCTCTTCTCAGTACTCTGCTAATATATCTGCCTATCTCTTTCTTGTGAAAACTTCAACAAGACATTCTCTTTCTTTTTACTCCCCTTGATTCATCCATCGGCTCTTCGGGTTGCTCAGCGTCTTCACTCTACTAGGGACGAGAGTCACACTAAGGTAATATTTATCCCTTCCAGGCTTTCAGTGCCTATCTTCAGTTTTTTTATTGTTCTAGTATTCACATCTAATTGTAATGTTCTAGATTGTACCATATGGGTTTCTCACATGAAGATCTATTAGAACATTTGTAATATCCTTCAGAAATGTCAACTAACACAAAGAATCCATTCACCATTTTGGGTTACTCTAACCCCAGCCGGATCCTGATGTTCCGTGCTTTTCTTAACTACACTTGTTAGCCCCCATAGGGCATAACTGAGATGGGTACGGCTAATTATACATACCTCTTTTACTGTTGAATATAATTCAAAAAGCTTATATTCCTCTGCCTGAATTATAAACACCGCTAACCTTCATTAACTGGGCGCCTCGTACTCTTCTTCATCTTACTTCTTTTGCTTGTTGAAACTTGTATTATCTTCTGAATCTCTCATTATCTTTCACCATAAACGTGGATAGGTATTCCTGCCTCAAGGCTCCTTATCAAGAGGCTTACACCTTTCAGTACGCACATGATTTGCTAAAGACCTCACATTTACTTATCATAAGCATGATGCAAAGTCGAGTTCGTCTAAATCAACTCTTCCATAGCCATATCTTTTACCAACCATCTTTTTTTTATGTAAGTATCATCTTATTACAAATAAAATAGAAGTTAGGAATTTTAATTCTTACAACTCAACTCTACTACACGATCTAGAGTAAGGAGAAAGACTGACAGTCCTTAATGCCCTGTAGCCTGCCATTTATTAGTGTGTTGCACGACACACCCATAAACAAGACTTTACTAGACACGACTTATAGACTCCCTAGGACAAATATGCTCTGATACCACTTTAGTCATGACCCATACTGATGGACCGCGACGAGCACCCGGTACCTTACTCAATCGAGTACCAACATAACGTATCTTTCTGTATCATACTATCATAGATAACTGAGTCATAGAGGATACCGTGAAATAGGTAGAATACTACATGCAGTACAAACTTATACATAAGACATATAGGCCTCTAAGACCAAAATAACCACTCGTACACTGAACATAGGCCGACAAGGTCATACAATCTATTAAGTACATGTGATATGTCTACAAGCGTCTAAGGATACATAATTGTCATAAAGGTCGGGGTAGAGCCTCGCCATACCAAAGAATACACATCTAAATCATACTGACCAAACAAGAAACTCCAGAGTAAATGGAGTGCACCAACATCTTCCGCTGAACTGATCACCTACTTGGAGGATTATCGACATGTCTATCGTAACCTGTGGGCATGAAACGCAGCATCCCCAGGCAAAAGAGACGTCAGTACAAATAATGTACCGAGTATGTAAGGCACATAAATAAGTACATAACAGACATGGATGAAATATAGAGTACATGACTCAACCTGTAAGTGTGGATAATTCTGTAAATCATGAAATACTTATAGTATCATGCATATTAGTATGAATGTCATGTCATGCATAGGTACATGTTCCATAACATCATCAGGCCTCTGAGGGCATCCCATCATTTCATCTCGGCCACTGTGGGCAAAATCATCAACGTATACCAGCTGATCAGGTGGTGGTGCGTATATAACACCATAACCTTTCCCATATATATATACGCGTATATAATGCCATTTAGTCATGGGTAAATGTGCATGTATCAATGCATATGAAATACGTTAATAAAATTTCTCGGTACGTCATAAGACCATTATGCCTTTGATTAATATCATGAAATAAACTTTACTAACTTACATATTTTTGAGACCCATGAAAAGATGATAAAATAATAAGACATATAGGAATTCAAGAACATAGACATCTCTGATACTTTTATGAATATATTCATTTATTGAATTTGGGAATTTGCTCGTTTTATTCGTGTCAGATAGATCATGCCAAAAAAGAAAGAAGAGATAGCCTTAACATACCTGCCGATTCTCTTGACAATCCCTCTAACACACGTCTTTTGTGATAAAACACATTACAGTGGATCGAATTAGGGAAATATCTCTTGATGTTCTTGAGAAAGATTGTATCGAGCTCCCTTAGAATAGCAAATCTCGTTATGTCACAACCCCAAATCCTAATCGGCCGTGATGGCACCTATTGTGGAAGTATGCTAGCCGACTACCGCCTGTTCACATTTCCTTTTGAAAATCCCGTTTATGTTTCAAGCAATTCATAAAAATATACAAAAAGTTCTTAATATAATAGGCAAATTTTATGTACATATTTTTCTGTATGTTGTTATGAATTACTTGAACTTTAAATGGGATTTTCAAAAGGAAATGTGAGCACACGGTAGTCGGCTAGCCTAGTTCCATGATAGGCGACATCACGATCGATAACCCTCCCTCCCCTCCCCCCTAACTTGACAGCCCAAAGAGGCATTTATAAAGAGTCTTAACTCAGATAACACGGTGGCATGTTAGGGGCCTTTAGGCCAAAGCATAGTCATCACTTAGTGGGGCCACACCCCCCAAAGTTTAAAACATCCCTCTAAATAACTTAAAAAGATGGGATATATCTACAATATGAGGGATTAAAATTTCAACCAATTCATAAAAGGGTTCATGTGGTAGTAACGTGAATTTTTTGAAACAAATTCAAATGAGATTTCTTAGGATCTTAGCAACGTAAGTTTTTTCAATTATTAGGAAGTACGGTGCAATATTTCTCAAGAATATCAAATGGATTTTTCCCTACTTCAATCTGTCGTTACATGTTTTGTCGGAATCAACGTATGTTAGAGTGATTGTCAAGAGAATTGGTTCAGGTATGTTACGGTTAATCCCTTCATTCATTTTGGCATGATCTCGTAACTACATGTGTTTCATTACGAGGCATAAAGAGAAGTTCATTGAATTTAAATACATTATCCTAGTCTCATAAGTTACAGTGTTATCCCTTATCGGGGCTTCATATTCAGTTTGGTTTTTGTCTTCTTTTAGCCAAGAGAGTAGAGACTATATATAGTATTACAATATTTTCACCACCATCGAGCTATAATTGTTGAGCAGGCCCTTATTGGACAACCTTTGATCAGATGTTAAGTTATATACGAAGCCTACTGTGGTCGAGTGCCTATGAGTGAGCCTAGCATGGCCGTGATACAGAGCCTAGTATGGCCGAGTACCTATGAGCGAGCCTTCTACGGCGGAGTAGTTACACGTTTCGAGCCTTATAGGGTCGGACATCTATTTTATTTGTTATATTGAGAGAGTTGAGTCGATATCAACAGGTATTAATATCTTCATATCATCTTTGACTCCCAGTTACTTTCTGATATTATTATCAGTTCAGTTTTAGCTTTCAGTTATTTTATTTCCTTTCATATTCGGTACGTTATTTCGTACTAATGTCCCTTTTCTAGGGATGCTGCATTTCCTGTGTGCAGGTTCAGACAGACAGACGGGTAAACCTCCTCAGTAGGTGCTTCTTGAGTTCAGCTTTATCTGTATGCTCCACGTACTTCGAAATTGCTGGGTCTATAGTTTTGTGTACATCTTGTGTATATATGTATATAGGGTATAGGTAGGTCGGGGCCCTGTTTCGATCACAGTACATCCATCAGTTGAGGCTTGTTGACATATCCTATCAGTTAGCGCAGTATGTTGGGCTTGTAGACCTTATATGTGTATTTTTTTGGTTTGTCAGCTATAGTAGTTATGATGGCCTTGTCGGCCTAGCTGTATATTGATGTTTACTCAGTGTTATCTTCCGTTCAGTTTTATATTTGGCTTTGCAAATTGTCTTTCCATGTGGCGATGGACAAAGTATGACATTATATGTTCAGAGTCCCTTAGTCGCAAGTTGGCACGCAAGGATAGATGAGGCACAGGGTGCCGGTCTCGCCTCCTATGTTCAGGGCATGACAAAAGTGGTATCAGAGTAGTTATGTCCTAGGGAATCTACAAGTCGTTTCTAGTAGAGTCTTGTTTTTGGGTGTGTTGTGCAACACACATATAAGAAGGAGGCTACATAGTATTTAGGACTGTCACTCTTTCTTCGTTCTCTAGATCATGTGGTAGAGCTCAGTCGTAAGAATTGAAATTCCTAAATTATATTTTATTCATAATTCGACAATACCTACATCAAAAACGAAAGTTGGTAAGAGATTGAATGTGGTTGTGGAAGAGTTTAGTCAGAGGAACTCAATTTCGCATGATGCTCATGATGAGTAAATGTGAGGTCTTCAACAGATCGTGTGTGTACTAAGACATGTTAGCTTCTTGATAAAGAGACATAAGGAAAGAATATCTATCCACCAATACAGTAAAAAGAAATGAGAGATTCAGAAGATAGATACAAGTTTCAACAAGTAAACGAAGCAAGGTGAAGAAGGGTACGAGGTGCCCAATTAATGAAGATAATCAGTATTTACAATTAAGACGGAGGAATATAAGTCTTTTGAGTTACCTTCTACAGTACAGAGGTATTTACAATTGGCCACACCCATCTCATTTATGCCCTATGGGGGCTAACCAAAGTAGTATAAGAGAAGGATGGATATCAGGATCCGCCTAGGGTTAGAGTGACTCAAAATGATGGATTGATTGTTTGCATTAATTGATATTTCTTAATGATATCGCAAACGTGCTAATAGATGGTGAACTCTAAAACAATTCAGCTATACATGAGTACTACAAGGATAGGCACTGTAATCCTGGAAAGGATAAATATTACCTTAGTGTGGCTCCCGTCCCTAGTAGATAAAGAATGTTAGGCAACCCAAAGTGCCAGAGGATGGAGCTAAACGCAAAAGAATATCTTGTTGAAGTTTTCAGAATAAAGTGATACACAAATGTTAGTAGGGAAATAAGAAGAGAGTTAATGAAGCATTATGAGTGAGATGTGATACATGGATGACAAAGGTAGAAAAAAAATTACAGTATTATAGACTCTATAGTCAACGGAAGGAAAAGATGAGAGGTGACAGACCTTGAGACAACCAAAGAGTATAAGCCATAAAGTCATATCCACATTTCGAGAAATACATTCATAACTTCAACACGACTCCCAGAAGGAAAAGTTAGACCCTAGAGTTGTAAGTATGGGCTGGTGAACAAGATAAACTAAACATAAATTAGGGACTGAGTTGTTTGATAATGGTCGGCATCATGAGAATTTTAGATTTGCATTCCGACAATAATAGAATGGACAACAGAAGAATATTCATGAGAAATTCTGAGAATGGTCATTTAGGAAGACACTTCCATAAAGCAAGTAATGTGAGAAACATTAAGCTTAAGGGACTGTATGTGCCAATTATACTAAGTGTCACGCTCGCGAGTAAGGAATTTTGTTATCCTTGGTACAGGAGGATTACCTCAAGGCGAGTAAGGATCATTGATGATGTGAAAAGATGCCAAAGATAAAGAGGTAAACCATCTATAGGTAGATTGTCATACCTCCAACTCTTAGTACTCCCCTAAAGGGGGAATATTGAATAGTGTGGAATTAAGTCAGAATTAAGTGGTTCTAGTAACTACAGAGTGGTAAAGAAGGAATTAGATAAAAATTAAAGGGTTGAGATTGCACTTACTTAAATCCTACTGATATGCTACGATTCCAGAATATTATGCAAACACGACGTCAAAGAGAGGAAGTGAGGGTTCATGTCTGAGATGTTATTGATGAATAAGAGCAAGTACGAGATGTAAGTTAAGACAAAGAAAATGACCCAAGAAAGATCGAATGGAATACTGATATGAGAGTGGGCCAACGATTAGTTAGTAGTTGATTCAGGAAGAGCCTAGTTATGACTAGGTAAGAGGATACATACAAATAAATAGATCGTGCAAGATAAACAGAGTGAACCCCGGATGGGGAATTCAGTCTCGCATATATGACATCATGACCTTGAGATATATTTAGATAGGAGTTGGGGTAGTTAAAGATACCATATGAGTGTTATGGAAAGATAGTCAAAACATTAGTTCAGGAGCAACCGTACAGGAACACAAGTGTGGACGTAAGTAACTATGGAATTTTATAGGTGAGTGCGAACATCAAGAATTACCATTGGGTATACGATGTAATATGCTCACAACTTTACTAGGGCCAGAAGGTATCCCTAACTACTACAACAAAAGATTTTATTAGGAAATAAGAAAGAAGGCTCCAACCTAAGCTCAGTGACCTAAAGAGGGAATGGTCTTATAACAGTAATCTCACAACAACATTGTACGTACTCCATAAGAAAGTGGCACCTACCGTGGCTAATAAATGCGAAGTAAAATCAGAAGTGATATTCAAGATCATATGAGTGGCATGGAATTACAACATGCGTGGGAACTAAGATAAGTTATGTATGCATGCAACAAGGGGGAAGAAAGACCAGGAAAAGTAATGCCTTACATTTAAATAAATATGAGAAGGAACGAAAAGAATTAATCGATTAATGATCCAGAGTTAGTTGCATTATGAACGCACTTAAGAGATCAAAATTTTATACATGCAGCATATATGTTCTCAATCACACAGCCATAGAAGATTCCAGTATAAGTTAAAAGAAAGAATTGATCCCAGGTCATAGATAAAGGATTGAATTGTTAAAAGATTGTATCATGGATATTCCATAGCGCCATAAATTGCCAAAAGTAATAACTGATACCTTGAGCCGCAGATCGAGAGATAACTTAAGCCTACATAAATGTTGATCAGATTGAGGAGGAAACTAAAGAGTTACATCAACGAAGTAAACCAGGAATCTGATTATTGGACCCAGAAAATTATGAACCTCGTGATTGAGAACATTGCAGGATTACTCTTAGATATCATAGGTACAAGAGAGATAGTACAGTAGCCATATTCTATAATGGCTCTACGAAAAAGCCAGTTAGAAAAATACCAGCCTTATAAGAAGTAAGTATGAAGCTTCCACCTAATTATGTAGCACCAGAGGTGCAAGTATTAGAGCTTCAAGTTGTGAATGTGAATTATACATGTGCGAAAGCAAGGTCATGAAAGAGGTAGAAGATGTGATGTGAGATTTTAAGGTAAGTAAGGTAGGTGAACAACGTATGAGATACTCAAATACATAAGGTTTCGAATAATCCATACTTCAGATAGAGGACTAGAAGCGTTAGGATTCAGTATCCAGGAATGATAGCGGTGTCATTGATGTCATATCTCCCAGCCTATGGTTTCTAGGTATCGAGAGGCCTAGTTAAAAGAATACAGAAGAGTTTGAGAAGATGTGATATCCCGCTTGATACTTTAAAATAACATAAGGAAGTCTGTGGTGCAAGCAAGTTGAAGGAAGGTTACGAGTAGTATAAAGGAATATGTGTAGATCGCAAGCTAAAATATGGTAAAGCGACAAGGTTTTAGGAAGACAGTAGTAAGGATAAGAAAGGGCGAGTGAGAAGGTGAGGAGAATGGGAAGTTCTCGGGATTAAGCCCATGAAAACAAAAGAGCTGATGGGATCTCTAAAGCTCAGTATAGCCTGAATAAACTCAAAGGAGTCTAAGACCAGTAGCATTTAAAAGAGATGGAATGCTTCCCTAGTAGTATAATGACGGTGTATTTATGATAGATGAAGGACGACGTTTTTCCCTTTGATTGAGTAATGGTTTGAAGAAAAAAGGGGATTTCGCGGATGGCACAAGATTAAAATACCCACATAAGGTAAATCACATTGGAATGCTATGAAGTTATAGAAGTATGGTATGGCCTCAGGTGGAGCAGGAAAATCACTTCAAATGTTCCTCGATGCGACGTAAGCCCTAGCGGCAGTGTTATATAAGAGGTAAAGTTAGCAGTGGTAGATGATGGATCAACATTGAAGTAAATCAACAATTAATTGATAAAAGTTACAAAGTATGAGATGATATTAGGCCATCAGTCTTAAGACGAACAGTAATGAGGATGTATTAAAGGACTTAGATTTATATGTATAGGATAAGCAACGTGCATAACCTGGAATTTGGTAGAAGACCTTAGTAATGATACACCAAAGTAAGAGTTATGGTATTGTATGTCCTACTTAGATGTGGTAAAATCTAATGACACCCAGAGGCACAACCTCTCCTAATTTTGTATATGTTCGCAAAGTGAGGTCTAGGATTGGCTAAAAGCTAGAGGGAAGAGTCGCATAGGTGCACATAGAAGGAAAACGTGGTTCAGGTTGCATGACAGAAGGTAGCAGCAGTTACAAGATTGGAAAGATTCTGACCACAAGTCGTGGTATGATAGAGAGACCTACAGGTGGTAATACCTTGGACATTGGATTCATTCACAAAAAAATTGTCTGGATGTCAAGGAGAGTATTAAGGTATTCACAAGAGCTATAAGTTATGATAATGATAAGTGCATCAGTCAACATTCGAGGAAAAATGTTTCAAAGGGGGGAATGATGTACACCCCATATTTTTGTACGTCAAAGTATGCCATAAATAAATTGATGGAAGCTCGGAAATGAGATGTACATCCTGCATTTTCATACATTAAAGTTTCATCGTAAGTTAATCGACGAAAGTTCGGGAATGAGGTTATTTTGAGACTGTAGGTATAATGCTATTTCAAACAAGTGATGAGTAAATTTCTGAAGGTGAGAGGGTAAGCAAATCAAAGAAAATAAATTTTCATCGAAGTTTGACATTTTGGGATAAAATACGGCCCGATCAAAAATATACGCTATTTATGGACTAGTGCCATACAAGGTACCACATGACCATAATAGTAAGGTGTACAAAGCGTGCTAAAAGTGAGTAGTATTTGAAGTAATTTGAGATAATTTTTTATTATGTAGGTAATTGGTTAATTATTGGATTAGTGGGGGATTAATAAGTTGATTATGGAAACGGGTGAATTTTTGGATAAATGTAACCCCCCCCCCCCCAACGTGGTAGCCCAAAGAGGCATTTATAATGAGTCTTAACTCACAAGACAAGGTGGCATGTTAGGGGCCTTTAGGCCAAAGCTTAGTCATCACTTAGGGGGGCCACACCCTCCAAAGTTTAAAACATCCCTCTAAATCACTTAAAGAGATGGGATATCTCTACAATATGAGGGATTAAGACTTCAACCAATTCATACACGAGTTTATGTGGTTGTAACGTGAATCTCTTGAAACAAATTCAAATGAGATTTCTTAGAACCTTAGCAACGTAAGTTTTCGCAATTTTAAGGATGTACGGTGCAATCTCTCTCAAGAATATCAAATAGATTTTTCCCTACTTCAATTTGTCGTTACATATTTTGTGGCAATCAACGTGTGTTAGAGGAATTTTCAAGAGAATTGGTTCAGGCATATTAAGGTTAATCCCTTCCTTCATTTTGGCATGATCTCGTAACTATATGTTTTTGATAACGAGGCATAAAGAGAAGTTCATACTCCCGAATTGATATACATTATCCTAGTCTCATAAGTTACAGTGTTCTCCTTTATCGGGGCTTCATATTCAGTTTGGTTTTGTCTTCTTTTAGCCAAGAGAGCAGAGAGTAGATATCTATACAGTATTACAGTATTTTCACCACCATCGAGCTATAATCGATGGCCTATTGCGCAACATCATATCAGATGGTAAGTTATCTACCGAGCCTACTATGTTTGAGGGCCTATTAGCGAGCCCAGCATGGCCGAGATACAGATCCTAGTATGGACGAGCGCCTATGAGCGAGACAACTACAATAGAGCTGTTACACGTTCCGAGCCTTTTAGGGACGTGCATCTATTTTATTTACTATATTGAGAGAGTTGAGTCAGTATCAGCAAGTGTATATCTCCAGATCATATTTGACTCCCTGTTACTTTCAGCTATTATTATCAGTTCAGTTTCAGCTTTCAGTTATTTTATTGCCTTGCATATTCGGTGCGGTATTTCGTATTGATATCCCTTTTTCTAGGGACGCTGCATTTCATCTGTGCAGGTTCAAACAGACAAACGGGTAGACCTCCTCAGTAGGTGTTTCCCGAGTTCAGCTTTATATGTACGCTCCACGTCCTTCGAATTTGCTGGGTCTAGTTTTTTGTGTACATCATGTGTATATATGTATATATGGTATTTCTAGGTCGGGGCCCTTTTCCGATCACGGTACATCCATCAGTAGAGGCTTGTAGACATATCATATCAGTTAGTGCAGTATGCTGGGCTTGTAGACCTTGTATGTATATTTTGTTAGTTTGTCAACTATAGTTGCTATGACGGCCTTTCCGGCCCAGTTGTACATTGATGTTTATTCACCGTTAGCTTCCGTTCAATTTTATATTTGGCTTCATAAATTTTCTTTCCATGTGGCGATGGCCAAAGTATGACATTATATGTTAAGAGTCCCTTAGTCGCAAGTTGGTACGCAAGGATAGGTGAGGCACCGGGTGCCGGTCTCACCCCTAGGTTCGGAGTGTGACACTAGTGCTCTGAGACCATGTTGTCACGATCCAATTTCTCCTATACATCGTGATGGCGCCCAACGTGACCAATAGGCAAGCCAACAATGAACTAACTGTGTGATTGTTTCTTTTATCAGTTTAGAAATAGTAAATTTTTAGTCATTAAACAAATAGTAAGTGATAAATTAAATAACATGAGAAATTGACCATTTTAAAAGCAAATGAGATGTAGTAAAAAAAATCACCAAGTGTCTACTAGCATAATTTTCATGACCTGGTGTCACAAGTGTATGATCTACTTGTAGAATATTAAAAAATACTACACTATTGTCCGAAGTGAAATAGATAGAAAATAAAAACAAAAGAAAGACTTCGGGTGCTGCAGAACGAGCTCGGCTCACCGCAAAGTCTCGTGGAATTAGGAGAGCGCGTCGGGATGATAACCAGATGCACCTGCCTCTGATCCTCCATGATTAGTGCAAAAGTGTAGCATGAGTACATAAAAATCATGTACCCAGTAAGTTTCTAGTCTAACCTCGAAGAAGTAGTGATGAGGGATCGACTTAGACATTTACTATGGGCTAACAATAAAATACAAAAAATATAATTAAGCATAGGCTACATAAACGAAGCTTAAAACTCAATAACAAGATATAACTAAAAAATCCTCTCACTAATAGTAATTCCCAAATCTATTTCAATCATTTAACAACTTAACCTCTCAAGCCAATGAAACAATATCAAGTATAATAGGGCTCCAAGTATCGTTACACACGAATTATGCAGCGGTCGTACGGCCTGATCCAAATATAAACTTCCTAAATTGTGCATTGTCGAGGGTCGAACGGCACAAATCATATATGCATCTATTAACCTGACGAGGCGAACGACCCGCTCCTATGAGAGTAGTGGAATATACCTCGCTTGCGGAAATACTTGCGATGTAAGTGAACATAGATTTCTCAAGTTAATACATAGTTTTTCAATGCTTTCCAAAAATAATAAATCTAAACTACAACTTTAAATGTTGAAATCCTCAATCACATCTATATTCAAGACAATTAGTAAGCATACTCAAATAACAATGTCAATAAAGCATGAAGTAAACTTAAGACTACCCGAACATCACATAGAATATAGCTACTCATGGACTCTTTTCACCTAATGGGTACTTATCTCCCCACACTAGTAATTCACAACAAAACACACTTAAGGGGATGAGTTCCCCCTTACAAGGTTGGGTAAGAGACTTACCTCATTCTCAAGTCCACTTCAAGTCCACAAATATTCTTTAAACCCTCAACTCGGTGCCAAACGACACGAAACTAGTCCAATGTTATATAAATAGTAAATACATGTTCAATTGTTCATATTCTAACTATTAAAGTGATTACCCAACCCCAATTGAAGGATTCCTAAAATTCATCCCCGGACCAACGTGCCCGGATTCTGGAATTTTTTGAAGAAAGTTTTACCTATAAGCTCACGAACTAAAATATATAATTTTTTACTAAATTCCATAACCATTTTCGTGGTTAAATCCCATTTTTATCAAAACCTAGGGTTTTCATCTAAGCCTGTGATTTCACTAATTTTACATGTTTAGTTAACCAATAATATATGTATTTAAATCACATTGTGTAGAAATTACTTACCTCAAAGTGTTAGGTGAAAACCTCTCTCCAAGATCTCCAAAACTCGCCCAAGGAATGAAATAAATGAGCTCAAAATGCCTAAGTCCCGACTTAAATGAAGGTTCTGCCTTCTGTAATTTTCACACCTGCAGATGGTAGTACGCTTCTGCGGCTCCGCATCTGCAAAAACGTCAACGCAAATAAGGCCATACTTTCACTATTAAGCATCGAAACACTCCTAGTTCATCCAAAACCCGATCTGAACATACGCCAAAGTCCAAAATCATCATACAAACCTATTAGGACCATCAAATACCGGTTCTGATGTCGTTTACTAAAAATGTTGACCAATGTATTACTTAGCCCTTTTTACCAATCTTAAAAAACCAAGTGTTCCTAATTCAAATTGAACCTTTCCAAATCCCGAACCAATCCTCCCCACAAGTCATAAAACAGTAAAAGCACATGCGAGAGGTCTTATTTAGGGGAACAGGATTCTAGAAAGTATAATGACTGATCGGGTCATTAGAAGTTGGGACAAGGGTCAGAGTCTAACACCATTAGCCAACAATAGCTCATAACAATATGATAAAAGTTACAAGAAATAACTCGGATATGTGATACTCAGCTAGTTCACACTTCCAGAAAATAAACATATTTTTCAAGTATAACAGTGAAACCCCAAATCTTTTACTGAAATCACCAAAATATGAGTAAATATGAAAACACCGTGATTTTTCCCAAAAACTTTCAACAATAGGTAAGATGTTTAATTATCAAATGGCATGAGGAAAGTACATCTCTATGTCTACATGTTAATGTGTATGTGAAGTCATGAATGACGCAATACTGTATAGCATGAGGAAAAGGCATCTATATGCCTGTATGTCAAGTGTGCATGTCGAATGCAATGCAACACAGTGACAAAACCATATGCATAATCTCAGAGTATCAATTCACTCAATACTCTCGGTCACTCACTCCTCATAGTCACTCGGCACCAACACTCGCACTCGCACTCAGTAGGTACTTGCGTTCACTTTGGGTGTGCAGACTCCGAAGGGGCGAATCCAGCATAAGTGCTAATATAAGACAATCATGGCATAAATCAATAAATGATGTTGCGGCGTTCAACCCAATCCCATAAACATCCTCACAATCAGGCCCTCGACCTCACTCAATCAATCAATCTCTCCAGTCTCTCGGCCTCACAAACCTCATGCCACTCGGCCCAAACAATGATAATATGATGTAAGACAAATGATATCAGAGACTAAGATATGATATACAATGAATGAGAATAACTGAATATGTAATTGCAATTTATACAAATAACTCAACAAGCAGAAATGACCTGAGGGGGTCCGCCGGATAAACATAAGCCTAAACACGATTTCTAACATGGATCACAACTCAATTACTCTAGCACGTAGAAATTTCATGGATAGAAAAAGATTAGGTCAGCACATAGTACCACAGAATTAGTCAAGTCATAATTCACATTGTGCATGCCACACGCCCGTAACCTATCATGTGTGTCAACTCAACACCAAACATAACACGAATATTAGAGGTTTCATATCCTCAGCACAAAGTTTAGAAGTGTTACTTACATCGAACAAGTCAAATCCAATAGCAATCAAGCCATATAATACTCTAGAAATGCCATCCCGCACGCATCAACCTCTAATGGCTCGAAACTAGAAAAAAGCAACTCAAGAGCATCCAATAATGCCAAATCAAATAAACCCAATTGACCTTTAATTAAAAGCATAAAGTCAACAAAAAATTCAGAGCCCAACCCGCACCTCGAAACCCAACAAACTCACAAAATCCGACAACCATTTGATTGCGAGTCGAACCATACTAGTTTCACTCAAATACGACTATGAATTGATGTTCAAAAATCACAAATTCACTCTATGAAACTTTAAACAAAACCGCCAATTTTTCTTTTTGAATTCATCAACCAAAAGTCAAAAACGAGAATAGATTCTTGAAAAAAAAAATCAAAACCGATTGTGGGAAAGTGCAAACGTGATACCACTATCGCGAACGCGATGAGGGAAAAAGATCAGCTCGTCTAACACACTACGCGATTGTGTCCCAGCCTTCGCGATCGCGATACCAGAAAACCAGCAACCACATATGAATGACAAAGGCTCTGCAACATGTTCGCAACTCATCTGAGCCCCTTGGGACCCCATCTGAACATACCAACAAGTCCTATAACCTAACACGGACCTACTTGAGGCATCAAATCACACATAACAAAATCAAAACCATGAATCGCACCTCAAATCAAACTTAATGAACTTGAATCTTTCAACTTTCTAACCTCATGTCGAACCTTATAAAATCAACTCATAATGAACTAATATTTTGTACACAAGTCCCAAATGACATAAAGAAATTGTTCTAATTTTTTGAACCACAATGAGAATCTGACATCATCAAAGTCAACTCCCGATCAAACTTATGAACATTCCAAACCTTCAAATTTTTAACTTTTGCCAAATAGTGTTGGAACCTTCTAGAAATATGTAAATGCAAATCTGTGCATGCGCCTAAGTCCAAAATTAACATCCTAACGTAACTAAACCATCAAAACACCAATCCGATGTCAAATACTAAAAATTCAAACTTGGTCAATTCTTCCAACTTTAAGCTTAAATCATGAAATTCATTTTTCCAAATCAATTCTGAATAACCTGAAAACAAAAATCGATGACTCACACAAGTCATAATACATCATATGAAGCTACTCACGACTTCGAATGGCTGAACGGAGTGAAAATTACTCAAAACGGTCGGTCGGGTCATTACAATTCCATAATTAGAATCCTTGTTAATTTAATTTTTGTGGTTGTTGTTGTGCCTAAATCATACTCCCTCTATTTTAATTTATGTGAACCAATTTGAATCGGAATGGAGTTTAAGAAAAGAGAGAAGACCGTTGAACTTGTGGTGTAAAATGAAGCACATATATATATTGTGTGTATATAAATTATTGCATAAAGGTAAATTATTTTCAAATACAGAAAGCGGTCATTCTTTTTGGCACAGACTAAGAAATAAATAGGTTGACATAAATTTAAACGGAGGGAGTAGGAAAGAAAGGTATCATTTTATTGGTGAAAAAGAAAACCCTACAGGTTTTGGAAAAGGGGTTTAACCCTTAAAACTTGTAATATAAATACAAAAAAATTTCCACCTGAAGAAGAATTAGTTCCTACGCCAGTTCAGGAGAATGACAAAAAGAAAAAAGGATCAGAGCCAGTAATTGTGACAAGGCCATCATCTCTGTTTCCACAAAGACTGCAAAAGCAAAAAGATGACGATATGTACAAGAAATTCTTGGATATTTTGAGCCAAGTGCGTGTGAATTTTCTTTTGGTGGAAATTTTGCAAGAAGTGCCTACGTATGTAAGGTATCTCATAGATATTACGTCAAACAAGCAAAGACATACAGAGTTTGAAAAAGTTGCACTTACTGAAGAGTGCAGTGCTAGAGTTTAGAGTAAACTTCCTCCTAAGTTGAAGGATCCTGGGTGTTTCACAATTCATCTGTCTCTTGGAAAACAAGAAGTTGGTAGAGCCATGTGTGATTTAGGGGCTAGTATAAATTTGATGTCAACCTCGTTATTCAAGTAACTCGGATTGGGGGTGCTTAGACCTACTACAATCACTTTACACTTCGCAGATATGTCACCAGTTATGCCAAGTGGAATTATTGAGGATATGTTAGTTCGAGTGGGAAAGTTTACGTCACGACCCAAAATTCACAGGTCGTGATGGCACCTAACCCGACCCGTTAGGTCAGCCAATTAACAGTTAACAGAATTATAATAAAATAAATATGATCAACAATTGAAATATCTGGATTCCAAACAACATTTCAAGGACTAGTAGTACAAGATATGAGCTACTAAGACTAGATTATTGAAAAATCGGATATGAAATAAATCCAGCTTCTGTTTGAAACGTACTTAAACAGAATTTAACTCTAGAACTACCCAAGGAGAAGTGGTAGTTACATCCCCAAGGCACTAATATCTTCAGATTTAGCTCCTGACATCACCCCCAGCTCCGCTCCAAAATCTGCACACAAGGTGCAGATACAACCGACCCCATGTACTCAGTAAGTATCTTGACTAACCTCAGTGAAGTAGTGATGAGTCTTTGCAATTAGAAGATACTCACTGATATAACATGTACAGAAGACTAGCAATAGAACAATACAAGAACATAACAGAATAGAATAAAAGCAAACAGTTATGCTAAGCAATAGATGATTTCTAGAAGAACCACGATTAATATTCCTCAATATCATGACTAATCCTTTCCTTAGAGCGATAACTAGAAATTCACAGTAATAAATCCAAAACTTTCGTAGTGTGAGAAATATACTCAAGACATCAATTCTAACGACATGGCAACAACCTTAGTGCATTTATCACATCCTCACCAAATATATGTGTAACAGTACCAACCAGGTGAAAGAAATGTGGATAACAGTAATTACAAGGTTGGAAACATAGGAATGATGACATCAATTAGGAAAAATAAAATATAATTTCACCTAACTAGCATGGTAGAAGGCATATATGTATATATGAGTAATAAGAGGGGAATGCATGATCTTTATAAGCTAACAAGTGAAGGAATCAATGGCTAACATAGTAGAAAGCTTATACTAGACTGCAACAAACTATATAAGACATGGTTATAGATATAACAGCAGGAAGGAGGCATGTTATTTGCAAGTTAAACAAGTAGAATGCATGGGCAACACAACAACAATTGAGATAGAGAACAAAGACAGAAAAATAACGACAAGTCACATAGGAAACATAGGTGTGACAATAACCGCTCAAGGTAAAGGCATGAACATATACACAAGGAAAAGATATCATAACATAATGCATGTCCCTCTTCCTCTCTTGCACCGAAAGACCCTTACTGTCATGAACTAATGAGAATATAAAAGCATGATGATATAAATGAAATGGCATGGCATCACCCTTTGTGTTTTTACTCTCAAATGAAATGGCACAACATCACCCTTTGTGCTTTTCACTTTCCTCCACATGATAACATCACCTCGACGTCACCTCATATATGCATCACCCCCGCATGTAACAAACAATGGCAATTAGTAGGAAAAATTCTCTCAACAGATTTAGGAAAGAAACATACCTCAAGTAAGCCAAATCGATATCGAGCAAGCCAAATGATGCTCTAGAAATGCAATCCCGCGCGTACCGACCTTCGAACGGCTGGAAACTATCCAAAAGCAACTCGAATACATCAAATAATTCCCAAGGAAATAAACCCAATTGATAAAGGTCGAATCTTTAATAAAAATCCCAAAGTCGACCAAAACGTCAAACCCGGGATCGTACCACGAAATTTGACGAAAGTCACAAAATTTTACATCGCATTCAATTACGAGTCCAGCCATACTAGATTCACTCATATCCGACTCAGAATCGATGTTCAAAACTCAAAAATTCACTTTATGAAACTTTAAACAAAACCCCCCAAATTTTATACTGAAATCATCAATAAAATGCAAAAAACGAAGATGATTCGTGAAATATAACCAAAATCAAGTATATAAGACTTACCCAATGCATATGGAAAAAATCGCCTCCAAAAATTACCCAAATCTGAGCTCCCCAACTCAAAATATGACCAAATGAACAAACCCTCAATATTATGTATTTTTACCTAGTTGTTCTGCCTCATTTTGTGTACCAAATGATCCCGAAACTCGCTTTTGATACCTCCAATAGATTCCTTGAGAAATTTTAGTCAGGTTATTCTTTTGAATCACTCCATTTAACCGTATAATGAAGGTGATATGTTGGTTTCAATTTTTGAAATAGTGCAGATTTTCAAAATACGAAGTCAATGGAAATTTCGTAATTAATCTGAAAAATCTGTCAACCCAATACTTATTAAGATGACCATAAACTCCTCAAACGATATCCAAATTCGACAATTCCTTTTGTCATGACTCCATAATTATGTCACTTTATCTTTGTTAGTGTTGGCTGCCTATAATGATAGATGAATCAAAAACTTTTCATTCAACTTCATTACGATATGGATATAACTCAACTCGAAATGAACTCAAATTTTGCACACAAGTCACAAATGACATAACGAAGCAATTTCAATCTCCTTAACCACAATTTGAACCCGATATCATCAAAGTCATCTCCCGGTCAAACTTGTGAACTTTTCAAACCTTCAAATTTCTAACTTTCGCCAATTAGAGCCGAATCCTTCTAGAAATATCCAAATGCAAATACCGGAATATGACCTCGTCCAAAATCACCATCCAGACCTAACGGAATCATAAAAACTCCAATTCGAGGTCAAATACTAAAAAGTCAAAATTGGTCAACTTTTCCAACTTAAAACTTCAATTCATGAAATTCATTCTTCCAAATCGATTTCGAATAACATGAAAACTATCGCGATCCAAAATCCATAAGGTCGTGATGGCGCCGGACATCATTGTCAGGCAAGACAATCATTAATTAATTGAAATAATTTCCGATTTCATCATTTATGAAAAGCATTTCCTTTCCTTTCACTTTATTACATATTAACTAAATAAAATATGTTCAGTAAATACAATGTTTTAAATAGTCCTATTTTAACAAATATATCCCAACACATCCCAGAATCCGTTATCACAAGTACATGAGCAATTTTTACGAATTTTACAATTTCTACAAAGCTTGTGGGAAATACAAGTGGACAAGGAAAAATAAAATAATGTAATATAGTATGAGGGAGACTCTGTCAGCTGCGGATCGCCTCCGGATGATGCAGCTCGCCTAAGTCTCCAATCCTCCACATCGCTTTGAAAGTATATGTGCAATAAAATGCACAGTAAGTGTAGCATGAGTACAAAAAAATGTGTACACAGTAAGTCGCATGCCTAACCTCAGAGAGGTAGTGACGAGAGGTCAAATTAGACACTTGATAAAGGTCAATTTAGAATATTCAAGTGTGACACAAAGCATCATTATCATCGGTAATTTATTAAAATCAGGAATAAATATTATCAACTCCGTTCACATTTAACACTTTATTTCTTCATCATATTAATAACAATTAATCAACATGGGTGATGTAATAAAATAACTATTAATCAACGGGAAGGAACTTCTTCCAAAATTTTTAATAACTTTAAATATCTGTCATTTCAATTGAAAACTTAAAATCCCAGGCCAGTAATCAGGCAAAAATCATAGCAACTATGCAGTAAATATCAGGCGCAAGCAATACCGAGGGTCAAACGGTGCGGACCAATAATATAAATTGTGCACTGCCGAGGGTTGAACAGCTCGAACCATAGATGCATCTATCTGCCCCGCTCGCAAATCGATCATGCAACGCGATTATACATAAAAAATAATAAGTCTAGCCTGCTCGCAATTAGGTGCTCATATGTAAACATATCCACATAATAAATCCATATTTTTATCAAGAAAGCAGTTTTGCTAAGGAAAGTGGTAAAATTCTTCTTAAAGGAACATGAAGTATAGCTTTTAAATCTATGTTTTGAAACTCATTTGCCAAGTTTAATGATATTCTATAATATAACCCTACCAGGTATACAATTATCCACTGAGGAATCAATTCTCTTTCTATATGATTAATAAAATGAACTCTAGTCTTCTTCAGATTTTCAATTACGATTTCGATTATATTAGTAGTTTAATATTACAGATAGGATCACAGGTACAACAAGTAAGGCATGCTAGTGGGTCCTAGGCTACCCGGACATGGCATAATAGTAGCTACGCACGGACTCACGTCACCTCGTGCGTACGTAGCACCCGCAGATAGTAACACATACTTAATTAGTTCACCTAGGGGGACAATTCCCCCTCATGAAGTTAGAAAGAAGACTTACGTCACTCCGAAATTCCATAACTGGCTTCCAAGCCCTTCCAACGACTTCAACGGACGCACAACGCCCCAAAACTATCCAAATAACAGCAAACCAATGAAAATATACTCTAACATTTGCAACAATTTCAAATTATATAATTGCCCAACCCCGCTTAGCGAAATGACCAAAATGGCCCCGGGCCCACGTGCCTGATAATCCGAAATTTCTCGAAAATATACCCTAACCATAGCATTACTAACTCAAATATACAATTTACTCAAATATTCATGCTCAATTCGTGGTAGAAAATCCAAAATACAAATTTTTAGGTCTTTCCTCCAAAATCCCAATTTTTCCACTAATTTCAATGTCTAATTCATGAATAATCCTTGTATTAATCATTAAAACATGAAGAAATTACTTACCTAGTGATGCTTGGTGGAAAACCCCTCTTGAAGCTCCTCAAAATCGCCCACATTAGTGAAACAAATGAAGGAAATGGCCAAAATCCCGGTTATAAAACATTCTGCCCAGACGACCCGTTCTATGATCGCACTCCCCTTTCACGCAATCGCATAAGCCAATCTTAAAAGCCCCCAAAAAATCCTCTGTGCGATCGCATAGGCCAACCCAGCAGCCTTTACAAATTACTTCTATGCTATCGCAAACAACTCCCCGCGATTGCATAAGCCAATTCCCAGGGCCTCCAAATCTTCCTCTATGCGATCGCATACACTGCCACGTGATCGCATATACAAAATCCCAGCAACCTCCCAAATCCTTCTACGCGATCGCATACCCACTCACGCAATCGCATAGAGTAAAAACCTGGTGCACTCACACCAGAAAACCAGCAATCCTCACAAGGCAAAAATCGACCCGTTGAGCATCTGAAACACGCCTGAGGCCCCCGGGACCTCAACCAAAACTACCAACCAGTCCCAATACCTCATTCGAACTTAGTCGATCCTTCAAATCACATCAAACAACATCGAAATCACGAATCGCAACCCGATTTAAGCTTAATGAACTTAGAACTTTCAAACTTCCACATTCGATGCCGAAATCTATCAAATCAAGCCCGATTCACCTCAAATTTTGCACACAAGTCATATTTGACATTACAGGTCTGCTCCTTCTTCCGGAATCGCATTCCGACCCCGATATCAGAATTTCCACTTCTGGTCGAATTTCTCAAAAACCTTCAAAATTCTATCTTTAGCCGAATAACTTCAAAATGACCTACGGACATCCAAACTCACTTCCAGTCGCGCTCCTAGCTTCAGAATCACCATACGAAGCTATTCCCAGACTCGGAATCCCAAACGGACATCAACATCACTGAAATGCGCTTCAAGCCAAACATAAGAAATTCCTTCAGAAATGTTGACTTCACAAAATACGCCGAAACTCTCCCGGGTTATCCAAAACCCGATCCGGACATACGCCCATGTCCGAAATCATCATACGAACCTGCTAGAACCTTCAAATCCTGATTCGGAGGTCGTTTACTCAAATTTTCAATCTTAATCAATTTCTCCAACTTAAGGCTTCTGAAATAAGAATTTTATTTCCAAATCAACTCTAAACTTCCCGAAATTTAATTTTGACCACGCCTACAAGTCATTATGCCTGAAACGGAGCTGCTCATGGTCCTAAACTGCTGAACGACGCGCTAAAGCTCAAAACGACCGGTCGGGTCGTTACAAAAACCATAACCAATGATTCACACAAGTAATAACACATCATGTGGAATACTCGTGCCCTCAAACTACTGAATGACGTAAAAATGCTCAAAACGGTTGGTCGGGTCGTTGCAGTTTATTCTTCCTACTGATTTTATTGTTCTTGATTACGAGGCAGATGAGGAAGTACCCTTTATTTTTTTTTTTGGGGGGGGGGACCTTCTTAGCTACTAGTGGAACGATTATTGATGTTATGGAAGGGAAGTTGAAGAAGAGAGTTGATCATGAAATTCATTCTTCCAAATCGATTTGGAATAACCTGAAAACAAAAATTGACGATTCGCACAAGTCATAGTACATCATGCGGAATACTCGTGCCCTCAAACTATTGAACGAAGTGAAAATGCTAAAAACGACCGGTCGGGTCATTACATTCTCCCCCATTTAAATAGACGTTCAGCCTTGAACATTCCATGAGTCGTACCAAGGACATCAAATCACGGTGTAACCTTACCACGCACATACCGGGGGTGATCCCACCTTGCTCCATATAAGCCTGCCAACACATTATAACTGGAGGTCCTTACTTCAACCATAGTCCGTGAATCATAAAACACAATTTCCAACATCTGAAATTCATTACAAGACTCGAATCTCGCATATACACACTGTATAAGTCTGAACAAGCTTTATTAAGTCAAAACCATAACCCAAGATGTAATCACATGATATGCCCCATCACTCAGATACTCACAGCAGTAATTGTTGACCATCGTGGCTGCCCAAAAACAAGTTCGGTACCAGTAGTAAACCTCATATCAAATAAAACCTCGTTTAAAACCTTCGCACACTGCCGATGGTGAAAGAAACACGCAGAATCTCTTAACCATCATCTGATCAATAAGCCAAGAAGCACATTTGTCTCACCAGGGTCATTGACCAAAACCTTAGCGAAAATATAGTATCATTCTTCCGAATATTCCTTATCCCAATACGATAGTGCAGATCTCAGTTCTAGAAACTGCATCCCATCCAATACAAGTAGCCTAAGCGACAAGTCTCACCAAAAACCATATGTAGCCCCACACAACGCGATCTGGTACACCAACAAGTAATAATTCAGACATGACAGATAATAGTAAGAAAGTTAAATAAGAAGGCTACTAAGTAGTTAAGAAGGCAAGGAAATTGTTAGAATTTTCCTATGAACTATTTTAAACAAGGTGAAAGCAAAATACACGAAATAAGCATATGGAGTTACATTTCATCACAAACGCGCAACCCGATCCCATCATATCAGTCCACATAGAGTACCCATCAAGCCATAATACTCGGGCTCATTCATCACATGTGCGTCAACATTAAGCACGATAGAGTGCACAAAATATAACTATGGTAAAATGATTAGGCACAAACAATACTGAAGAAGACAAGCACACTATGGAGAAATAAGGAAGTCAACATCACAATGGCCATCTCGCCCATAACGCCATATGGCATAAACATAATTACAATATGCGTGCGAAGAATCATGTAATCCTCACAACCCATCATAGCATAAGAGAAAAACATATAACATAGACCAAGGCGCGAATAACATCTATTCCGCCCAATGATATACCTATGGTAACAGTTGCGTAGGAGTAAGCAAATCTGATCTGATACATAATAAACATCCCCATTGGGCCTACCAATGGTCCCCTAAATCAACTCTAGTCATCCCCGAATGGACAAATAGCCCTCCAAAAGTCCACAACGACATAACCATAACACATACTATCATCTGGATAGCTTTGGTCGTAATGTCACATTCCACAACCATGAAACAATCTGCTTCTGAGAAATCCCAGTCTCCAAATCCATAGAACACACGAATGACCATACCTGATCCCAACTCCAGCGCCCAAAGGTCTAACACATCTCCCGTACACGATCATCCCACGAGGAATACTTCTATAATTCTTCCATGCCGCATAGCAAAATGTAAATATCAGCAGTCGATCAACCAGGCGAGCACTGCAATACCAACGAAGCATCCGTAAGTCAAAACACAATGCACCTTCTGAAATGGACACCCTTCTCAGGAAATACCAAGTAGTAATAGCATTCATCTAGACATCTGAAATCGTCTGTGTTGTCTAAGAATTTATGACCTTCCCTTCAAACTGAACTGTGACCTTGCACATGCAAATCTCAATCCGAAACAACACACCACATCTATCATGCCATCATATGAAAAGCATGATAATCACATGATCAACTCTGAGTCACCAGTAGAATACATACCCGATCAGTTAGAAACCTTCCATTTTACTCATCCAGAAGAAAATCCCAATACGCAACATGTTCCTCACGCTAGTAGGAAATATCCACCTCGAACCGTGATAGAATTCATCGAGATATTTTTGGAATCCATTTTCACATAACCAAGCTATCAGAACTGAATCCCTCTAACTCAACGAAGCCACGCAATCACCAAAACCCAAGAGTATTGCCACGAAACATATGTGGAGACTCACTACATCATAAATACCCAAAGAACCGATCATACCATTACCGCCCTGATCCAAACTACTATCTAACTGCCCTATTTCTCCGAGTTCCTTCCAAATTACCCTCAAGTTGATACCCCTCCTTTGAGAGAACACCATGATCCTTACCCTAAAGCTTTCCATAAGAGATCCTAGCAAAATCCTACCAAAATCCACGGGTCGGGATGGCACATAACCCGACCCGTTAGGTCATCCAATTAAGAGTTAACACAATTCAAATAAAATAAATTTGACCAATAATTCATATATCTGGATTCTTAATAACATTCCAAGGACCGGTAGTACAACACATGAGACACTAATACTAGATTATTGGAAAAACATATATGAAATAAATTCAACTTCTTTTTGAAATGTACTTAAATAGAATTCAACTCTAGAACTACCTAAGGACAAGTGGTAACCACATCCGGAAGGCACGAATATCTTCATATTCAACTCCCGACATCACTCGTAGCTCCACTCCCAAATATACACACAAGGTGCAGAAGTGTAGTATGAGTATACCGACCCATGTACTCAGTAAGTATCTTCACTAACCTCGGTGAAGTAGTGACGAGGCTTTGTAGTTAAAAGTTACTCATTGATATAACATGTAAAAAAGACTAGCAACAGAACAATACCAAACCATAACAGAATAGCGTACAAGGAAATAATTATGCGAAGCAATAGATGATTTTTAGAAGAACCACGATTAATATTCCTCAATAAAATGACAAATCCCTTCTTTAGAGCTATAACTAGCAAATTCACATTAATAAATCCATAACTTTCATAGTGTGAGAAATATACTGAAGAGAACAAATCCAAAAACACGACAACACCCTTCGTGCATTTATCACATCCTTGCCAAATATGCATGTAACAGTACCAACCAGGTGAAAGAAATACCGATAATAGTAATGACAAGATAGGAAACATAGGATTTATTACATCAATTAGGAAAGAAGAACATAATTTCACATAACTAGCATGGTAGAAGGCATAGATATAGATATGACAAATAAGAGGGGAACACATTCATGAATGGATAACATGGTAGAAAGCTTATAATAGAGTGCAACAAACTAGATATGACATGGTTATATATATAACATCAGGAAGGAGGCATGGTATTTGCAAGTTAAACAAGTAGAATTCATGGGCAACACAACGACAATTGAGATAGAGAACAAAGACAGAACAACAACGACAAGTCACATAGGAAACATAGGTGTGACAATAACCGCTCAAGGTAAAGTCATGAACGCATACATAAGGAAACTATATCACAACATAATGCATGTGCCTCTTCCTCACCGCACAGAAACACCCTTCGTTCCATGAACTCATGATAATATAAAAGCATGATGATATAAATGAAATGGTGCGGCATCACCTTTCATGATTTTACTCTCATCCTCACATTATAATGTAAATGAGATCAGGATAGTATAAATAAAATGGCACGACAGTACCCTTCGTGCTTTTACTCCCAAATTAAATGGCACGGCATCACCCTTCGTGCTTTTACTATCAATTGAAATGGCACGAAATCACCCTTCGTGATTTTCACTTTCCTTCACATGATAAAATATATGAAATGGCATGGCATCTCCCTTTGTGCGTTACACTCTCCCTCACATGATAATATAAAAGCAATGGCACTGCATCACTCTTCGTGATTTACACCCTTCCTCACCAAGCATATGTATATCAATGATAAGCAAGGTCAGAAGCATAAATAACATCAAGGAGAGTGGTTAAATGAATATTAAAAATTAACCCCATTCACAACTTTCAAGACAACAATAGATCAATAAATCCTCAAGACCCTTTTTGTTCAAGTATTTTAACAAATCTCAATAATGATCTACAACTCGAGTCTAAAACCTAATATCTCAATAATAACTGTCGTAGCAAGCATGATGAAGACCGAATTAGACACATCATTGTTTCTCAAAAACCCGTCAAATTTTAATCAATTTATAATAAACTAAATCTTGGTTTTTAACATTTAATTACGTATTCTTAGTAATCTAGAAGTCAAGTAAGACATGAAGCAATAAGGTCACGTAATTCTTCAAGGTAAAATTAATGGTATAATTTACCCACGGGAATGATTAACCCTGGCACATGCATATACATTTTTCACCTCAGATATGCATCACCCCCACATGTAGCAAACAATGGTAATTAGTAGGAAAAATTCCCTCAACAGAGTTAGGCAAGATACTTACCTCAAACAAGCCAAATCGATACCGAGCAAGCCAAATGATGCTCCAAAAAAGTCATCTTGCACGTACCGACCTCCGAACGGTTTGAAACTAGCCAAAAGCAAATCGAATGCATCAAATAATGCCCAAGGAAATAAACCCTATAGGTAAAGGTCACATCTTTAATAAAAACCCCAAAGTCAACCTAAAAGTCACACCCGGGCTCACACCTTGAAATCCGACGAAACTCACAAAATCTGACATCCCATTCAATTACGAGTTAAGCCATAGTAGATTCACTCAAATCCGCCTTCGAATAGATGTTCAAAACTCAAAAATTCAGTTTATGAAATTTTAGACAAAAAGTCCCCAAATTTTACATTTAAATCATCAATTAAATGCCAAAATATGAAGATGATTCATGAAATATAACCTAAATCAAGTATATAACACTTACCCAATCCATATGAAAAAAATCGCCTCTAAAAATTACCCAAATCCGAGCTCCCCAACTCAAAATATGACCAAATGAACAAACCTTCAATATTAAGTATTTTTTCCCAGCTGTTCTGCCTCATTTTGTGTGCCCAAGGAACTAGCTTTTGATGCCTCCAATAGATTCTTTGTGAAATTTCAGTCAGGTTATTAGGCTTTTGAATCACTATGACCTTATAATGAAGGAGATATATTGGTTTCAATTTTGGGAAATAGTGCAAATTTTTAAATACGAAGTCAGTAGCAATTTCGTAATTAATATGAAAATTTTGACAACCTAATTCTTAGTAAAATGACCATAAATTCCTCTTACGAATTTCAAATTCAACGATTTTTTTTGCTATGACTCCGTAATTATGATACAGATCTAATATTTCAACCAAAAAATAAATTGGAGTTTATTTGTTTAATGTGGTAGAATTTATGCTTGAAGAAACGACGTCGAAACATAAGAAAAATGAGCGCAACACAACCCAAACCTATCCGAAAATCACCCAAGCCCCTAGAGATCCCATACAAACATACCAACAAGTCCCATAACATAATAGAGACTTATCCAAGGCCTCAAATCACGCACAACAACATCGAAACAAAAATCGCACCTCAAAACAAACTTAATGAACTTTCAAACTTTCAAAAACTCGTGCCGAAACATATCAAATCAACTCGGAATGAACTCAAATTTTGCACACAAGTCACAAATGATATAATGAAGCAATTTTAATCCCCTTAACCACAATTCCAACCCTATATCATCAAATTCATCTCTCCGTCAAACTTGTGAACTTTCCAAACCTTCAAATTTTCAACTTTCACTAATTAGACTCGAATCCTTCTAGAAATATCCAAATGCAAATACTGGAATACGACCTCGTCCAAAATCATCATCCTGACCTAACGGAACCATAAAAACTCCAATTCAAGGTCAAATACTAAAAAGTCAAACTTGGTCAACTCTTCCAACTTAAAACTTCAATTCATGAAATTCATTCTTCCAAATCGATTTCGAATAACCTGAAAACCAAAACCAGTGATTCACACAAGTCATAATACATCATGCGAAATACTCGTGCCCTCAAACTACTAAACGACGTAAAAATTCTCAAAACGGTTGGTCGGGTCGTTAAAGTTTATTCTTCCTGCTGATTTTATTTTTCTTGATTACAAGGCAGATAAGGAAGTACCCTCTATTTTTGGGCGACCATTCTTAGCTACTGGTGGAGCTATTATTTATGTTAGGGAAGGGAAGTTGAAGAAGAGAGTTGATGATGAGGAAATCATTTTTAATGTGTACAAGGCAGTTAAGCTCCCTAAGCATTATAAGGATTTGTGCATGGTTACTGTGGTATAACTGAATGGGATAGAGGAAAGTCCTTATGTGAAGTATAGTGATTGGGATGGGACAACTGAGTTGGAGGAGGTGGTGTTGCAAGCTGAGTGTGCAAGGATGATTTAGAAAAGAGCCAGAGATGAAAGAGTAGACCTTCTGAGAGAGTGTAAAAAGGCTAGGCTTAATGGGAGAACGAATAAGAGAAAGCACCCAGCCTGAGCATAGTAGCAGCATCATGTCGTGACGTTAAATCAGTAGCTTATTGGGAGGCAACCCATCTTTATTGCTTTCCTTTATTTCTATCTATTTCTTATTATTGTTGTAGTGTTTTTTTGTTTTGTAGGATTATAAGAATGGGAAGAAAACCCATTGAAAGAGTGAAAAATCAAGTTAGATGGTGAGAACTATGTGTGGGGTGCCCACACAAAGGACCATGCCTGAGGGAAGACTGAGTACCCCGTGAGCCGCTTTTGCTTCGGCCTTTGGCCTTTCACGAAGTTTCTTGTCCACCCTTATTATTATTTTGCTTTATTTGTGCATTAGGGACACCGCAATCTTCTAAGTGTTGGGTGGAAGAATTCTCTAAATAATTAGTAGTAGGATGTTAGAAAAATGTTAACTTCTTATTTTTGTTTTCGTAGTTGTGTAGTATTTTAGTAGCTATGAAAGAAATCGGATTTTTAAAAAAAGTAGATTAATTATACTTTTCCCGATGATGGATCCCCTAGATAGTTTTTCTTGAGGGATTTAATTATAAAGAAAAAGGACAAAAAGCTTTTCTTTGTAGGTAGTGTAGTAACTCCTCCTTGGTTTTTCTTTGTGTCGGAGTTATTTTCCAAGGGTTTTGTTTGAACCGGGTGTAGTTAGTATTATTTTTTAGGAGTAGGATCCATTGTGAGATGAATTGAATTGAAGAAATATCTCTTGATTTTGTTATGCCTTGAGAATAGTGAGTATTGTGGTTGTGACGTTTAGGCTCAATTTTTGACTCTTGTATAAGTACCTTAAATTGTATAATCTTAACTTTGTTTAACTGCCTTGAATAGAGTGTCTTGATGAATCCAATCCTGAGTGAGTTATGTCCCATGTGTGTGGGAGATTTGTGTGTTATTTTGTGCATTGAATTTTTTATATAGAACTTGCCCCGTGTGTTTGCAAAGCGAAATAGTAGTTTTGTTCAGTCATGGAAGTGATATAGGCGTTTCTTTGTTGGGACAGACATATATAGTTTACCCGCCTAAATGTTACGTAGTTAAACCTTTGAGCTTGTAATTCTATTTCTTTGGCAACCACATTAGAAGCCTTACCCATTAGTTTGAATTAACCATCTATTTGAACCTTTTATCCTCTCATGAGTACTTGAACTGTTATGAACTTTGTAAAATTTAAAGTGTGGGGTGGTTAGTTTGGATTTTTATTACTTTTTAAAAGAAATAAGGAGAAAGGTGCACTGTTTTGAAAAAATAAAAGCCACTTGAATCGAAAAAGAAATAACGGAAAAAATATATAGTTTTATTGTTGTGAAAAATATTCCTTGATAGTGGTGACTATATAATTGTGCTTAAAGAAGTATGGAGTTAATATATATTGATGTGAAGGTAGAGTTATGGTTTGACATAAGTATGGGGTTTGAATGTTAAAGTGTGTGTATTAAAGTGCTTAAGGAGGTGTAGTCACTCTTATATCCAAATGTATCATACCCTACCCGTAGCCTACATTACAACCAATTAAATTCCTACTTGGTCCTAGACTGAACGAGCTCGATTAGTAGAGTAGTACACTACGAGCAAGCCTATGGTGCATCTTTTGTGGCATGTGAAAGTTATTTCTGAGAGTGAGAGAATTATTCCTATCTTGAGTTCCTAATTGTACTTAAATTTTATTGTGTGTGGAACTACTCTCTTTTGTTGTGTGAGGGCACTTGATTCATGACGGAAAGGTAATGTCATTGACCTCTATGTTAGAGTAAGTGAGTGAGTTGTGAATAATGCATAGTACTTGTGAGCCAAATTTTAAGGTGAAGATGTTACACTCTTGTGCTTCTTTATTAAACATTCTTGGTGTGACGATTTAGGAGAATTGTTTAAAAAGGTCGTGTCTATATAAAGTGTAGTTTGATTTCTCGAGGACGAGCAATGTTTAAGTGTGGGGAAGTGATGTTTGGATATAATTATATATTTTTAGTGCATTACTTACCTTACATTTTGGGGCTTTAATGCTAAACTATACTATATTTGTGCTAAATTTAATTTATTTTATGTGCAGGTACGTTGAAGATGAAATTGGGAGCAAAGTAGAGAATTTATGTGTATTTTATATACTACAAGAATGGTTCGTGATTATATAATGATGGAAAATGTTATGATGTATCATTGTGAAATGATTGAAGACAAATGAAAGAAGACAAAAGCCAATTGAAAAAAGAAGAGAAAAAGTGAATTGAAAAAGTTAGGAAACAAAATGAGAAACGAAGCAGCAGTCAGGCGAAGCGAGCCTACAAGCTCGCGTTAGAGCTTGCGTAGGCGAGATGGAGCGCGCGTTTTGCCTCGCACCGCAAGGCATGTAATGAGCGTGTTGTGGGTTTTAAAAGTCTAGTTTATCTCCTTTTTGGTTTTGGACTTGGTTATTTCATCTAGGTCTTTTCCCTACACATATAAATAGTCATTAAACACCATTTTTAGAGGAATTTTGCGACCGGAGGCAAGAACATCATGTGGAACAACTTTTGGAGAAGAAAATCATGGAGTTCTTCATTCCTTTATCTTTTCTTTGCACTTTGTTTATGCAAAATACTTGAAAAATTGTTACTACGAACATGAGTGGCTAAGCACTCTAGTTTCTAAGGTTGTGGTTGACATGATTATCAACGTTTATTAATTATATCTTTGTTAATTCATATTATCCTCTTGTGGTTGTTCCTTTAATTTTAGTTTTAATTTATGAATTGTTATAGCTACCAATTCACCCTACTATCTATGCTATGCTTGGGAAAGTTGTGTATAGATTAGAGTAGAACTAGAGAGAGCTTGTTTCTGAACCCGTGGCTCGGGGAAAGATTTCGCGGTTAGGATAGGAATATACCTCGCAATCTTTCTTAATTGAATACTGTATTATATTTTTTCATGATAGAGTCAATACCATAGGGATATAGTATTGATACATTGTGGACAGACGAGTAGTATTGTGGGAACATGCTATTCATATAAACTATCTGGTTAATTAGCAACCACATATAATCTGGATTAACGAGCGTGATTATTGAACTTAATAGGATTTATAAACCAACCACAACCCTGGAATTTTCATCTTCTCTGAATTGAAATCTCATCATACACATTTTCATTATTGATAAATTAGTTGTTACTTGTTTAATTAACGCGATATTAGATTAATAGAAAAACACCACTCTTTATTATCTTGGATAATTAATTGATTTTAGTTTGATTATTTACCGATCAATCTAAGTCTATGTGGGTTCGACATCCGAATTTCGAGTCACTTTATTACTTGACGGTCATGTATACTTGCGTGTATTTGGGGAACCAACTTAGCCAAAAGTATTTTGATGGGAAGTAAATTTTCTATTGATTTTCTATTAAAGATATATTAACTTTCATTTTACCTAATATTATTTATTTATAAAAAAAATTACGTTTGTATACGGTAGAAATCAGGACTACCCCATTTCACTCTTTGGTCGAAGAGTTAGGACATCGAGTCTGAAATCGAAGCCTATTTTTAGACCGAGGTCCACATCAATAATCGAGGCAAGAAAGAGATAGACTCCAAAGTGACAACGATATAGCTTAAAAATAGAAAGGTTGAGATATTCGCGATTGGTCGAGGATCATGGTGTGAATCTCGGAACGGATCAATCTACAGAGGTTAATCAGATGTTAATATGATTTCCTACTATAAGTAGAAGTGTACCTTATTAAAGACTCCTCTATTATGTAAAGAGGAATTTCATTCATTGTTCGCTGATAAAAATATATATACTCATTACTTTCTTGCTATTTTTGACTTACTGTTCATCAGAGTTGCTTTATCACTAACTGTTCTTACTATTCCACCTCGAGACTATCCCAAATCGAGGTCAAGGCTTCACTTACATACTAGTTTGATTTATTTTATTTTCTGATTCATCAATTTATTTTCTTATTTATCAATTGGTATTGGACGAAATCATATATTCGTAAAACCACAATATAAGTTTAATTGTTATCCGAATTTGAGGGTAAACAGTTTGGCACCCACCGTGGGGCTAAGAATAATAGTGCAGTACTGATTCTGATAACACACACTATTTTACTCTTGTTTTTGTCAACTATCTTTTCTTTCCGGTTAAAACATATCAAACTCACAAAACACACCCACATATGGTGACAATGGCCTCGGGTTTCACGGGTAAAACGACAATGTAATTGCTCCAGCAGTCGAGGTACTACAGGATAACCTCGTGGAAGCACCAGGTGCCAATCCAGTCGATGTCAGTTCGCACGTTGCTTTAAATGCTGCCATAGGCGCAGACCCCGAAGGGAGTGTACACAGAGAAGGCCGATCTGGTGGCCAAGGTACACAGGGCAGAGGAGACAGAGGATTTATTCTCTAGGTGATATTCGAAATTCTACAGGCTCAGCAAGCAGTTATCGCTCAGGTACAAAATCAACATAAAAATCCAAGTGGGGTCGAACCAGAAACCACCAGTCATACCGAGCCAGTGCCAGAGAGGTAAAATGGTAAGGAATCGGGGACAAATCCTGAAATAATAAAAATGGTCGAGGATCTCACCAAAATAATTGAGTCAGGAGAGAAGAAAATCGAAGCTAATGATAAAAAAAATGGAAACATACAACTCCCGAGTCGAACAGATACTGGGGGCACCGCCAATCTTGAAAGGGATGGATTCGAAGAAATTTTTACATAAGTATTTTCCTTCGAGTTCGGCTCCAAAACTCATTCNTTTTCTTTCCGGTTAAAACATATCAAACTCACAAAACACACCCACATATGGTGACAATGGCCTCGGGTTTCACGGGTAAAACGACAATGTAATTGCTCCAGCAGTCGAGGTACTACAGGATAACCTCGTGGGAGCACCAGGTGCCAACCCAGTCGATGTCAGTTCGCACCTACTTGTTCATCCTCGACCCTGATCTTTGATTGGTACCGATTATGTACATCGGCCCAAGTTACCGCTGGATAATCGATCAAATTTTGCTTCAGTTGATGCGATGCTATCGAAATCCGTTCATTCAACCCCTAGGTGAAATCTTGAACGGCCCAATCATCTGTGACCAGTGGCAACCCCATGCATTCCATTTGAAATCTGGGTACGAACTCCCTCAGCATCTTATTATCCTTCTGTTTTACTTTGAAAAGGTCTGATTTCCTTGTCGCAACCTTTATGGCCCCGGCATGTGCGTTTACAAAAGAGTATGCTCATATGGAAAATGAGTCAACGGAATTTGGCGGTATATTGTGGTACCAAATCATTGCTCCCTTCGATAGAGTATCCCCAAACTTCTTCAATAAAACAGATTCGATCTCATCATCTTCCAAATCGTTACCCTTGATGGCGCATGTGTGGGAGGTAACATGCCCGTTGGGATCGGTAGTCCCATTGTATTTACGTATATAAGACATACATAATTTATTTTGAATGAGTTTTGGAGCCGAACTCGAAGGAAAATACTTATGTAAAAATTTCTTCGAATCCATCCCTTTCAAGATTGGCGGTGCCCCCAGTATCTGTTCGACTCGGGAGTTGTATGTTTCCATTTTTTTTATCATTAGCTTCGATTTTCTTCTCTCCTGACTCAATTATTTTGGTGAGATCCTCGACCATTTTTATTATTTCAGGATTTGTCCCCGATTCCTTACCATTTTACCTCTCTGGCACTGGCTCGGTATGACTGGTGGTTTCTGGTTCGACCCCACTTGGATTTTTATGTTGATTTTGTACCTGAGCGATAACTGCTTGCTGAGCCTGTAGAATTTCGAATATCACCTAGAGAATAAATCCTCTGTCTCCTCTGCCCTGTGTACCTTGGCCACCAGATCGGCCTTCTCTGTGTACACTCCCTTCGGGGTCTGCGCCTATGGCAGCATTTAAAGCAACGTGCGAACTGACATCGACTGGGTTGGCACCTGGTGCTCCCACGAGGTTATCCTCCTGTAGTACCTTGACTGCTGGAGCAATTACATTGTCATTTTACCCGTGAAACCCGAGGCCATAGTCACCGTATGTAGGTGTGTTTTGTGAGTTTGATATGTTTTAACCGGAAAGAAAAGATACTTGAGGGCACTTGATTCATGACGGAAAGGTAATGTCATTGACCTCTATGTTAGAGTAAGTGAGTGAGTTGTGAATAATGCATAGTACTTGTGAGCCAAATTTTAAGGTGAAGATGTTACACTCTTGTGCTTCTTTATTAAACATTCTTAGTGTGACAATTTAGGAGAATTGTTTAAAAAGGTCGTGTCTATATAAAGTGTAGTTTGGTTTCTCGAGGACGAGCAATGTTTAAGTGTGGGGAAGTGATGTTTGGATATAATTATATATTTTTAGTGCATTACTTACCTTACATTTTGGGGCTTTAATGCTAAACTATACTATATTTGTGCTAAATTTAATTTATTTTATGTGCAGGTACGTTGAAGATGAAATTGGGAGCAAAGTAGAGAATTTATGTGTATTTTATATACTACAAGAATGGTTCGTGATTATATGATGATGGAAAATGTTATGATGTATCATTGTGAAATGATTGAAGACAAATGAAAGAAGACAAAAGCCAATTGAAAAAAGAAGAGAAAAAGTGAATTGAAAAAGTTAGGAAACAAAATGAGAAACGAAGCAGCAGTCAGGCGAAGCGAGCCTACAAGCTCGCGTTAGAGCTTGCGTAGGCGAGATGGAGCGCACGTTTTGCCTCGCACCGCAAGGCATGTAATGAGCGTGTTGTGGGTTTTAAAAGTCTATTTTGTCTCCTTTTTGGTTTTGGACTTGGTTATTTCGTCTAGGTCTTTTCCCTACACATATAAATAGTCATTAAACACCATTTTTAGAGGAATTTTGCGACCGGAGGCAAGAACATCATGTGGAACAACTTTTGGAGAAGAAAATCATGGAGTTCTTCATTCCTTTATCTTTTCTTTGCACTTTGTTTATGCAAAATACTTGAAAAATTGTTACTACGAACATGAGTGGCTAAGCACTCTAGTTTCTAAGGTTGTGGTTGACATGATTATCAACGTTTATTAATTATATCTTTGTTAATTCATATTATCCTCTTGTGGTTGTTCCTTTAATTTTAGTTTTAATTTATGAATTGTTATAACTACCAATTCACCCTACTATCTATGCTATGCTTGGGAAAGTTGTGTATAGATTAGAGTAGAACTAGAGAGAGCTTGTTTCTGAACCCGTGGCTCGGGGAAAGATTTCGCGGTTAGGATAGGAATATACCTCGCAATCTTTCTTAATTGAATACTGTATTATATTTTTTCATGATAGAGTCAATACCATAGGGATATAGTATTGATACATTGTGGACAGACGAGTAGTATTGTGGGAACATGCTATTCATATAAATTATCTGGTTAATTAGCAACCACATATAATCTGGATTAACGAGCGTGATTATTGAACTTAATAGGATTTATAAACCAACCACAACTCTGGAATTTTCATCTTCTCTGAATTGAAATCTCATCATACACATTTTCATTATTGATAAATTAGTTGTTACTTGTTTAATTAACGCAATGTTAGATTAATAGAAAAACACCACTCTTTATTATCTTGGATAATTAATTGATTTTAGTTTGATTATTTACCGATCAATCTAAGTCTATGTGGGTTCGACATCCGAATTTCGAGTCACTTTATTACTTGACGGTCATGTATACTTGCGTGTATTTGGGGAACCAACTTAGCCAAAAGTATTTTGATGGGAAGTAAATTTTCTATTGATTTTCTATTAAAGATATATTAACTTTCATTTTACCTAATATTATTTATTTATAAAAAAAATTACGTTTGTATACGGTAGAAATCAGGACTACCCCATTTCACTCTTTGGTCAAAGAGTTAGGACATCGAGTCTGAAATCGAAGCCTCTTTTTAGACCGAGGTCCACATCAATAATCGAGGCCAGAAAGAGATAGACTCCAAAGTGACAACGATATAGCTTAAAAATAGAAAGTTTGAGATATTCGCGATTGGTCGAGGATCATGGTGTGAATCTCGGAACGGATCAATCTACAGAGGTTAATCATATGTTAATATGATTTCCTACTATAAGTAGAAGTGTACCTTATTTAAGACTCCTCTATTATATAAAGAGGAATTTCGTTCATTGTTCGCTGATAAAAATATATACACTCATTACTTTCTTGCTATTTCACTTAGTGTTCACCAGAGTTGCTTTATCACTAACTGTTCTTACTATTCCACCTCGAGACTATCCCAAATCGAGGTCAAGGCTTCACTTACATACTGGTTTGATTTATTTTATTTTCTGATTCATCAATTTATTTTCTTATTTATCAATTGGTATTGGACGAAATCATATATTCGTAAAACCACAATATAAGTTTAATTGTTATCCGAATTTGAGGGTAAACAGTTTGGCACCCACCGTGGGGCTAAGAATAATAGTGCAGTACTGATTCTGATAACACACACTATTTTACTCTTGTTTTTGTCAACTATCTTTTCTTTCCGGTTAAAACATATCAAACTCACAAAACACACCCACATATGGTGACAATGGCCTCGGGTTTCACGGGTAAAACGACAATGTAATTGCTCCAGCAGTCGAGGTACTACAGGATAACCTCGTGGAAGCACCAGGTGCCAATCCAGTCGATGTCAGTTCGCACGTTGCTTTAAATGCTGCCATAGGCGCAGACCCCGAAGGGAGTGTACACAGAGAAGGCCGATCTGGTGGCCAAGGTACACAGGGCAGAGGAGACAGAGGATTTATTCTCTAGGTGATATTCGAAATGCTACAGGCTCAGCAAGCAGTTATCGCTCAGGTACAAAATCAACATAAAACTCCAAGTGGGGTCGAACCAGAAACCACCAGTCATACCGAGCCAGTGCCAGAGAGGTAAAATGGTAAGGAATCGGGGACAGATCCTGAAATAATAAAAATGGTCGAGGATCTCACCAAAATAATTGAGTCAGGAGAGAAGAAAATCGAAGCTAATGATAAAAAAATGGAAACATACAACTCCCAAGTCGAACAGATACTGGGGGCACCGCCAATCTTGAAAGGGATGGATTCGAAGAAATTTTTACATAAGTATTTTCCTTCGAGTTCGGCTCCAAAACTCATTCCAAATAAATTTCGTATGTCGTATATACGTAAATACAGTGGGACTACCGATCCCAACGAGCATGTTACCTCTCACACATGCGCCATCAAGGGTAACGATTTGGAAGATGATGAGATCGAATCTGTTTTATTGAAGAAGTTTGGAGATACGCTATCGAAAGGAGCAATGATTTGGTACCACAATATACCGCCAAATTCCGTTGACTCATTTTCCATGTGAGCATACTCTTTCGTAAACGCACATGCCCGGGCCATAAATGTTGCGACAAGGAAATCAGACCTTTTCAAAGTAAAACGGAAGGATAATAAGATGCTGAGGGAGTTCGTACCCAGATTTCAAATGGAAGGCATGGAGTTGCCACTGGTCACAGATGATTGGGCCTTTCAAGATTTCACCTAGGGGTTGAATGAACGGATTTCGATAGCATCGCATCAACTGAAGCAAAATTTGATCGAATATCCAGCGGTAACTTGGGCCGATGTACATAATCGGTACCAATCAAAGATCAGGGTCGAGGATGAACAAGTAGGTGCTCCTTCCAGTTCAATGTATCCAGACAGGTCCGCAGCTAAAACCAAAGGGACATCGATCGGGAGCCTCGATTGAACAAAGACCGATATTAGCCATACATAGCATATCACAGGAACGGTGGACCGGGTTGCAAATTAGCCAGGAATGATCGAAGAAGTGATCGGGGGAAGAATTCTCGGGGACTTATGAGTAAAAGTGGTCTTGACAAGTATGTCGATCCTACAAAGGCACCTCGATTGTCAGAATATAGTTTTAGCATCGACGCATTGGGCATTGTATCGGCAATTGGAGGAATCAAAGATACTAGATGGCCCAGATCTATAGAGACCGATTCTTCCCAAAGAAACCCCAATTTGATGTGTAAGATTGCATGAAATTAAGGGAGGAAGTGGTCCGTCTATTCAATGAGGGACACTTCAAGAATTCCTAAGTTCTCGAGCCAAGAGTTATTTCAGAGAAAGAGACGCTTTTAGAAAAAATGAACCGGAGGATCCATAACATGTGATTCATATGATCGCCGGCGGGGTCGATATTCCATAGGGACCCGTATTCAAACACACTAAGGTGTCAATCACTTGGGAAAAACAGGCCCGAAGTGCCAGAGGGAACCGTATCATTCAACGATGAATAAGTAGAAGGAATTTCTCAACCTCACAACGACGCTCTGGTAATTTCTATCTTATTAAATAATTTTCAAGTTAAGTGTGTTTTAGTGGATCCAGGTAGCTCAGCAAATATCATCCGATCAAGGGTCGTGGAACAACTCGGCCTACGGAATCAAACCGTGTCGGCATCCCAGGTCTTGAACGGTTTCATTATGGCCAGCAAAATAAAGAGAGATCATCCTACCAGTGAACGTGGCCGGAACTATCCAGGATACAAAGTTCCACGTAATCGAAGGCGACATGAGGTACAACGCCCTACTCTGCAGGCCCTGGATTCACAATATGAGGGTTGTCCCTTTGACTCTCCATCAAATGATAAAATTCTCAATGTCGGACGGAGTGAAAATAGTATATGGGAAACAACATGGTGCAAAGGAGATGTTCGCGATAGATGAGGTAACATCGATATCGGCATTATCAACAGTGAAAGGATCGGACATCAAAGGGAAGAAAGAAGCCAAATAGCAATCACAGCCACCAGCCTCGATCAAATTGGGGAAGCAGGAAATAAAAGAATAAGATTATTGGACTCCCCAAACTTTTGTTATCCCCGAAAATTTCGAAGCTACCAAATCAACGGTCGAAGAGCTGGAACAGGTTATATTGATCGAGTACCTACCTGAGTGAAAGGTATACCTGTGAACGGGGTAACTCCTGAACTCGGGAGAAAAACTTATTAAATTTCTTATACAATAACATAGATTGTTTTGCTTGGTACCACATAGAATTGACAGCCCACCAGAGATAACAACAGATCGGCTGAGCCTGGACCCAAAGTTCAAGCCGGTGAAGCAAAAGAGAAGGCCCTAGTACGAGGTAAAGCATGAATTTATAAAGGACGAGGTAACTAAACTTCTCAAAATAGGGTCCATTTGGGAGGTGAAATATCCTGAATGGTTAGTCAATGTAGTCGTAGTCCCTAAAAAATGGAAAACATTGAGGATGTGTGTAGATTATAAGGATTTAAACAAGGCATGTCCCAAAGATTCTTTTCGATTTCCTAATATCAATCGCATGATCGATGCCACGGCAGACCACGAGATCCTTAGTTTTCTCGTTGCCTATTCCGAGTACAATCAAATTCAAATGAACCCGGAAGACCAAGAAAAGACTTCATTTATCACCAAGTATGGAACATATTGTTATAACGTAGTGCCCTTCGGGCTAAAAAATGCAGGAGCTACCTACCCACGCCTAGTAAATAAAATAGTTGAAGAAAAAATAGGTATGTCAATGGAAGTATATATTGCTGACATGCTAGTTATATCCCCGTGCGCCGAGGACCATTTGACTCATTTGCAGGAAACATTCATGAAACCGAGAAAATACAACATGAAGCTCAACCTCGAGAGATGTTCTTTTGGGGTCGGTGCGGGCAAGTTTCTTGGCTTCATGGTGTCGAATCGGGGAATCTAGATCAACCTTGATAAAATCAAGAATATCGAAGACATTACTATCGTAGACAGCGTTAAAGTCGTACAAAGGCTGACAGGGCGGATCGGAGCCATAGATTCTTCTCTCTACTCAAAAAGAAGAACGATTTTTCTTGGACCCCGGAATGCGAACAGGCGTTAGAGGAATTGAAGCGATACCTCTCCAGCCCACCGTTGCATCATACTCCAAAGGCAGATGAAAAACTCTACTTGTACTTAGCAGTCTCAAAGATCACGATAAGTGGTGTCCTAGTTCGAGAAGAGAAAGGTACGCAATTTCCTCTTTATTATGTAAGTCTAACTCTAGGAGAAGCAGAAACTAGATATCCACACTTAGAGAAATTGGCACTTGCACTGATAAACGCCTCTAGGAGACTAAAACCATATTTTCAATGTCACCCTATATGTGTATTAACCACTTACCCGCTTCGAAATGTTTTGCATAAGCCCGAACTATCGAGCCAATTGGCCAAATGGGTCTTCAAACTTAGTGGGGTACGATATCGAATATCAACCCCGAACAGCCATCAAGTCTCAAATTTAGCAGACTTCGTGGCCGATTTCACACCAACCCTCGTACATGAAGTCGAAAGGGAATTCCTGCTAAAATCAGGTACATCATCGGGAGTGTGGACCCTTTTCACATATGGCTCTTCGAATATGAAGGGATCCGGACTAGGCATCATTTGAAGCTGCCCACGGGCAACACTATTATACAATCCATCAAAATTTCTAAGTTGACTAACAATGAGGTCGAGTGCGAGTCCATGATTGCAGGTCTCGAACGAGCTAAAAGCTTGGGACTGGAAGTCATTGAAGCCAAATGCGACTCCTTGCTGGTAATAAACCAAGTAAACAAAACCTTCGAGGTTTGAGAGGATAGAATGCAAAGGTATTTGGATAAGTTTCAGGTGACTTTTCACCGTTTTAAAGAATAGACCTTGCAGCACGTACCTCGAGAGCAGAATAATTAAGCCGATGCTCTTGCAAATTTGGGGTCATCAGTCGAGGAGGACAAAATTAGCTCGAGGGCCGTCGTTTAACTCTCGAGATCCGTGATCGAAGAATGTCACGCGGATATAAACTCCAAAAGATTAACTTGCGATTGGAGGAATAAATATATCGAATACTTGAAAAACAGGAAGCTCCCATTGGACCCTTAATAATCGAGGGACCTACGAACAAAAGTTGCTCGATTCACATTGGCTGAAGATGGAACATTATACAGAAGGACGTTTGATGGACCATTAGTAGTATGTTTGTGACCAGGGGACACCGATTAAGGTCTACGAGAATTCCATGAAGGTACTTGTGGGAACCACTCCGCTATGGAATCACTAGTTCACAAAATCATCATAGCAGAATACTATTAGGATAGTATGGAAAAGGACACTAAGGAGTTTGTTCGAAAATGTGATAAGTGCCAGAGGTATGCGCCAATGACCCAGTTTATTCGGTCATATCCCCATGTCCATTTATGAAATTGGGGATGGATATCGTCGCCCCTCTGCCATCGGCCCCAGGTAAAGCTAAATTCATTTTGTTTACGACTGACTATTTCTCCAAATGGGTTGAAGCACAGGCCTGTGAGAAAGTCAGAGAAAAAGAAGTTATAGACTTCATCTGGGATTGTTGATACCCAATTTTTACCAAAATATTTTTTTAATTGCATATATGTCATCAAAATCATGAATTAGCATCAATTGGTATTTTTCCATAATTTTTCATACTTTTATTAATTTTCCCAGTATTTTATTTCTAATAAATAATCATAAAATTGCATCACAAATGATTTCAAGAATATTTCTTGGTTTAATTTACTATTTATGGTCTTATTGAGTCCAATTATTCTATAAATAGCCAAATTGGCACTTTTTAGCTACAATTGCAATAACTTTGTAATTATAGCACATGCATACAATTTTGCATTATTTTTCCACCAGAAATTAGCCCTTTATATTTTTAAATTCTAAATAAGCATTTTTTTTTAAAATTTCATGCATGAAATTCAATTTCTATAAAGTAGTAATTATTTTACAAAGTATTTTTTATTTATTTATTTGGGGTATTTAACAAACAACCTCTTTTAATTTCAATTTTAGCCTAAATCAACCATCCCAATACCCCTTAAAACCAGCCCAATAAACCCAGGACCAGTACCCTCACCTACCCGACCCAACACTTGATTAATCCTGGTCGTTGATTATTTGTTATCAACGGCCTAGAACATTCTTACCATAATTAAACTACCTACACCCACCTAACCCTAATAATTTACACCCTTCCCCCCCCCCCCCCCCCTCCCCCTGTCACCCTTCTCTTTCTCTCTCAAATGCTCTCTAGCATAACCCTAATTTCCCCCCGCTGTCACCACCTTACACTGTTGTTCCATGGTGTTTGTTCATCATCTAAGGCCTCTAATGGCCTCCTATGTGCTATGGTATCTATGTCTCCTAGATCCTTGAGGAGATTTCAAGGGACCTAGGCAAGTCTGTTCTACACCTTTGGCTTTTCTTGCTTGTTTCAGGCCATTGGGCTCGACCATTGAGTAAGAATCTTCTTATTGTCGTTACAAATCCATGTATTCCTAAGCACATGTTCTCTTCTCTATTGTACTTTCTAAAACCCTAACTTTGGTCTCCAATCTTCTCAAATCTGTACAGATCTGAGACGGATTGAACATATTTCACATGTTTTCCTTAAAAGTTTTCTTGTTTTTCAAATGATTTCCCATTTTTCCTAAACTAGGGTTTACCCTAAGTCATCTTCTCAAAGGTTTTCTGATTTTTGAATGTTTAATCGTTTATTCTTAATGTGCTTTTGACCGATTTATGCTAAGGCTTCCAAAGCCTAGTCGATTTATATGAAAACCCTAATTTTCTGATGCTTTGATTCGATTCTGAGTATGTCGTGTTACTTGTTGAATTATTTCATTCTGTGCTTTGACCTACACGATTTTCCCTTAGTCTAATTCAGTGCCTTGTGATTTTTACCCTAGTTCATCTCTATTAGGGTTTCTGAGTCGACTCTTCAGCTAATTTTTATGTGTTTGTAAAATTTATTTCGTCTTTAATTTATTTGTGGAAACCTATATTTTCCTCCCTTAAATCAGTATTACTTTGAATTTTGATTTGCTGATTCGCTCTGTCAAAATTTATGTGCATAATCCCTGATTTATTCCCTTGTTTATGACTTTAATTGGTCATCTTACATTATTTGACTACCTGTAATATTCACTGATTCTTCACAATTATTTCCTTAATTAGACTCCTGCTTATTCATCCCTCTGCTTAAATCTGATTTGTATTTCTTTCCTTAAATGTTTCATGTCCTTACCGTTGGTTAATTACCCTTAATTAAGGGAAGACTGTACTGATTTTGTGTGTAACTGATTATGTGGCTTCCTTAATTGCTGAATAATGATTTCCTTTACCTTATTCTGTTATGCTCTTAAACTACTATATATACACTCCTATTTCTACCTCTCAAAAACATGAACCTTAGTTCAAAAAACACTCTTACACTCAAAACTCTCTGCTCTTCTTTGTTACTTGCAATTGTAACTGATCTAGCCGGCTGTAAGCCAAGGCTAGCTATTGCACAATATCTGCTCTATACTCTGTGTTTTCTCTCCCTAACTGGTATATCCTAATTCAATTTCAAAGTCTAAAACTCTATGTGTTTCATTGTTGTTTTAGTTCATTGATTATGAGTTCCAATCATGTTCCTGTTTACTATCTTATTTGCCCAATATGTAACTAGCATGTCTAAACTACATTGCCTAATTACTGTTTCACCTAGCATGTTTATGTTTTATTCTGTTAAACCTGTGATTAGTATGTCTAATCATGACTACTACTTTATCCAGCATGTTTCAATCTGCTTGATAAGTATGTCAGCATTTTTGAATTAGGAATGCTTATGAATGTTTGCCTAATTAGTTTACTTAGGTTCTGGTTTGATCTTCTTTGCTAAGGTGTCTAGTATCCCAAAGTAACTCTAGCTTTATGCTTAACTGGTCCATTATGTTTTCAATATGGCTTTACTGAATCTTTGCTCTACGTCTCAATCACTTACCTTTATAACTAAGTTCTTAATCCTATAAAACTCTTGGAAACTTCTGTGCATTCTATTGTTCATATGTTGCTATTATACACTAATGTGTATTCTATGTGTCCCTAATTCCCATAACCCCTGTGTGAAATTCGTTGTTAAGTGTTGTTGGACATGTTTGTTCTGTAGCCAATTAGGTTGTTTGCTGATTTTCTATAAATGTTCACATTGTTTTCAAACTACTTTTACTACTAAATCAGTTTTACTTTATTTTTAGAAAACCTCTTTCTTATAGAGTCATTTGAATACTGATTTCTTGTCAAAACCTTTTCAAAACTATGTCAAGCACTCTCACTTTACTCCTAAGTCCCTAGGTTCTGCCCCTCCAGTGTGTGTCTGCCTTGGGATCCTCTTAAGATGCCTTGGAACTCTGGAACACGGGGGTTGGACTTTCCACACTGCACTTACTCAATCCCTGTTATGAAAGTCTGGGTGTGAGCACTGCCCGGGATCCTTGAGGTCCTTAGGGAACTCTGACACACTTGGACACAAACTTGGCTATGAAATCCTTGGCATTTGAGACTATTGAAGGCATGGATTTATCAGGTGTGCTTTGGGCCTACTGCAAACTCCCTATAGTTAATTTTACTTTTCATTTGTGTAATTTATTCAAATATGGTATGTAATAATCATTTGTTAATATATAGTGGTGTTACTAGTGCAAAGGGAGGGTAGCTATATAATCCTGTGGGTAAAGCTGGGTAGAAATCATGTTTCTAGGCTCTACATTATGCAAATTTGCATTAGAAAACATGTTCTAGGATGGCTGTGTCCATTTGCATTCAAACCATGCCAAACCTTTGCACTAGTCATCTTATTTTAGGGTATTCACGTTTATCGCTTTAGCATATCGCATGTCATATATCACAATTCCAATTTATGGTTCTGCATCAATACTATCACTTAGAAATCCCGCTACTAAATAATCCTGCCTCATAAAAACAGTCATCTCTATGTGCATTAGATATCCTGTTCTTAGGACTCTGTTTGCATCTGTTTTGAAACATGTCTATTTCGACTAAATAAATAACTGTCCATGAAAGGGTTTAAAACAGCCTCACGCGTAGGTATCATGCCTCTAAATACAAATTGGTATAAATCACCTGTTATAATCTGTATCACCTAGATCAGCATGCCTATAAGTTGAAAATCTCAAATTGTTAAACAGCTCCAATAATTGTGATTGTGTATAGTCCCACGCCTAGACAACCTTAGGTGATTAAGGTCTTTATATAAAACTGGAAACTATATTTTTGATTGTTTACTGCTAAGTTTTACAGGAGTTAAAATCAGTAGGCAAACTAATTAGGACCCTGCCATTGGGTTATTGAAACAGTGTTGCATATTCTGTGTATTAATGTTCACCTAGACACCCTGTCCTAGGATTCTCCTTTTTCTAAAAAAAAAAAAATTACCTGAATCTGTGTTTGATACGTGATGTTTATTTACATTACATGTGGAGGTAAACATGAGCCTATTAATTGTTTCTTCACCTATCTGCTTGTCCTACTTGTTATTTGTTTGTCGCCTAAATTTTTCCCTTTTGAATACCTTAGGGGTTGTCTAGATTTTCCCAGATTTAGAGGTCCTAAAACTCCTTCGGGACCACAAAGAAGGGACGGTAACAGCACGCTTAGAGCTCACTTAATAACCATTAAGGGGTGGGATAATGGGTAGAAAAAGGATATGATGACATGTACGCTAATGCAACGTGTAGCCCCTCATTGAGGAGTAATTACTGGGCATTGCATGGATATGATCCTATAGGGTAAATAACTTAGGACTACTTTCACTCATTTACATATGTGTGCTTAGACTGCTAATCTGTTAAAAGCTTTAATTATTTAGATATGTGTGCTTAGACTACTTATTTGCACTTGATTAATTCACAAAGTAAGTTTGGTCGTGACCCACAGTTGTGGACTTCGAGAGGTGCCTAACACCTTCCCTTTGAAGTAACTTCAAGCCCTTACCCAATCTCCGGTTATACAATTAGTGTTATAAATGACCTGTAATAGGTGCCCTAACGCACCTTAATTCATTAGATGGCGAATCTTCAAATTCCTTACATCCCTTTTCCCATAAGGGAATGAGTTGTCCCAATAATGTCAAAAACCCCGACTAATCTGAAAGGAGAGGAAAAAGAGGGGAGCGACAGCATAGCGACTCTGCTGGGGATTTAGGCTTTTACCATTACAAACCACTTTGTGAATTTGTACCTTACACTGTTAATACATTCACCATCTCCCTTTCCCATTTTTGTCAATTAATTGTTATTTATTTTTTCCGAAAAGAAACTGACATGTTTCTTTGTTTTCTTCTGTAACCGCTTTCAATTATAATTGTTGTATTTATCACTTTCATAATGTGAAAATACATGACAATATGTTGTTTATTGCTTATTTATTGATGCATTCATGCTCAAATCATACTCTACTTGTGCTTATACAAATCTTATAGCAGTGCTTGATGAGTGGTAGCGCTCTTCCAATTTATATCACCCCCAAAATTCGGAAAGGGTTATCTGGGGTAAAACCAGTCGATCAGCGGTGCAGTCAATGGTTCTGTGCCTTTCCCACTCGAGTGGAATCTAGACCCCCATAGAAACCTTACTCTTGTTCTATTGTGCATGAATCATGGTCAAACGTAGCCGGGTTAATGTGTCATCCGCATAATAACCCTTTAAGACAGCCTTATCCAAAAGTCCACCGGGGTTTTCATAATCCCAACGGACACGTTCTGTGCATTAATTTGGGAACTTGCATATATGTTAATCATAAGTGTATAAATAGTCGAGTCTGGTGGGGGAAAGGGCTTAACCATTTTTGTCTTGCAAAAAATGAGGCACGAGGTCCCCAGATTCGATATGGTCAGCAATATCCCACCAATGCTCCTAGACTGGTGGTAAGACCTTTCCTCTAGTGATAAGAAACACGTGAAGAAGTGTCTAGGCAATTTACCGTCTCTTTTGGACATCCAGCCAAACAATATGTTGATTGAGGCTGCTACTTTGTCTTAGGATAGTGAAAGAGTCGTATTCTGCTTTAGGAATATTCAAATGACACCACTCCTAGAAGAAATAGGAGGACTCATTGGACTGTTTAGGGAAAGCCCTGGGTTGTTGGTACCTAAGAACCGCACAGGCAAAGGTTTTCTGAAAATGATGGGGTTGAAGAAAAACATTGAATTGGAGTGTCTGAAACAATCCTACATACCCTTCGAGTACTTATATGAAAGATACGGTCACAGCAAATCATACTGTACCTATCATGACGAGTTTTCCATCCACCGGCTGCACAAAAGGATCCACGATTCCGAGAACGAGCACCGTGAAATACATAAGATCAACAAGAGGCTGATCGAGGAATAGAAGGAGATGGCTATCCTTTCCAATAGGAATCTGGAATATCTGGAGCGAGGAATAGTGGAATTGGAGGGCAAAGTCATCAAAGGATCGAGGATTGTCAGAACGTCGAGGGGAATGAAGGAGGACACCTGGCTAGAGCGTACATGCTGGTGGGACTGCGCGAGCTGGGAAATTTGTTTGATGGAATCAAGAATATCTAATCTGGGGAAGGTCCTTCTAGGACCAAATAGGATAGATTTACCTTTTTTTTATTTCATAAATGTAATAAGGCCGAGTGTCATTAGTGACTTATTTCCTATTTGTTATTTTAGTATCGTTTTGGCATTCGTCTATTTACATTAATGAAATGATGCATTTTGGCATTTAAGTTCTCCAAATCAACTTGTCGCTAGGCCTACCTCGGGCACAATGAGGCTCCCAAATTAGGACGCGCGTTTACAATTCTGCAATATGTGTTTAAATACTGCAAATATTTTTCTCATGATCCTCACTGACTTGGCTAACTTTTGTTTTTGTTTTATTAATTTTTTTGATTATTCCCCTTCCCCAAAGGTTGGTTCGTTCATTCTGGCATCATCAGCATATCATACAAGATCCAGGGTCCCTCCACCTTCTCCCCCTCCTAGTCAACCTAAAGGCAAAGGCAAGGGAAAAATTGAAGACTTGAATAACATCAGAAAGGAAAACACAACACCAGTTGAACATACAGAAGCTTCTGACAGTCGGGGTACTCAAGTCCAGAATGATACTGTGACACAACTTGAACAAAGGCTACTGAAACTTCAAGGGGAAGTTGAACATGTTCTGAACCTAGCGAACTTGTCCTTCTCACTTAGTGTTCCGGATGTCAGCCACCCGAACACTCAAAACCCCGCACCACCTCAGAATACCCCCAACAAACAGAATCCTCCTGCAACTCACCACTATATAACTCCACCACAAAACCAAACCATCCCACCACAATACCAACAAAACGCTTGCCACACTCCCCGAAACACCCCACCAATTGTTCCTAAACCACAAAATTCCACCAATGATCCCCTCTATGCTTAAACACCAGGCCACCAGAACAAACCCATATACATGGAGACTTTACCTCACTCCACCCAACCCATTTTTTACACACCGGAATCCAGTGAGACGGATATGCTCATTAGGAACTTGGCCAAAGAACTCAAGAAATTGACTAGCCGAGTTCAAGGCGTGGAAGGAGGTAATTATCCATGGAGATGGGGGCAACCCCATCTACAACCGCCATACTATCCCGGTAGTTGAGGGTAGAAGAAGGCTTGGTGGAGAAACTTACCACCACATTGAGCGGGTCAATAGGATAGACAGGGATAAGTGGTGGAGTAGTAAGATTGAAAGCATAATGAATTGGAGCGGATACGGACCTGGCAAGGGTCTCAGTAAGAATCTTCAAGGCATTTCCAAGCCAATACGGCTAAAGCGCCACGACACTACCTTTTGCCAGGGCTACCAGTACACTTGGGCATGTTTAAAGAAGGGAAAGAATGTGAAATTTTGTATGATCATGCTTGATTGTCGGTATCGATCATAGTTATGGGGTAATGTGTGTGATTGAAATGTAAAACACTCCTTGTTAATGAATTGTGTACGTGTTGAAGGATATTGCTCGAGGACGAGCAAGAGTCTAAGTGTGGGGTGTTGATGCGTGGCTAGAATTCATGATTTTAAGCATTATATACCTTGCATTTTATGTGATTTAATGATAAAATACACGTCGTATGTGCCTAATGGGGTTTATTTTATGTGTAGGTGAATTGGAAATGGAAACGGGGCCAAACGGATGCAAATACATCGAAAACTACGCGAAAGGGGACACCCGGGCGATAGCCGGGCGATAGAGCCAAACAGCCTGACCCAGCCTGGCCTTACCTAGGCGTTAGAGCCCTAACGCCAGGGGGTGCCTAGCGTTAGCCAGGACTTAGAGCTCTAACGCCAGGGGGTGCCTGGCCTTACCCAGGCGTTTGGGATGAAACGCCAGGGTCCCCAGTCGGCCAGAAATCGAGTTTTGACGGGTTTTAAGTGTTTCCAAGTTGGAATAGAAGTCTTTGACACGTTTAGGGTTCATCCTAAACATATAAATAGACCCAAAAACATCACATT
>ML430802.1:136893-193776 GCA_005239525.1 Nicotiana knightiana
TGATTTACTATTTTAGATTAAATTAAGTTAAATCTTTGTTTGAGTTCATTTTAGTTGATCGTTAATCACAATTCCCTGTGGGTACGATATCTGGACTTAAAATCCTATATTACTTGTCGACCACGTACACTTGCGTGTGCATTGGGAAATCAACCAACAACAACACAACAAAAGCACAGTTATTCAGAAGAAGATATCATACCCGAGGAAATCGTCAGAGAAGTAGAGGACTTCGAGAAAAATCCTAAGTCCAATCTGGATGAAACTGAGGTAATCAACTTGGGAGATTCAGAGACTGTCAAGGAAACTCGCATCAGCATCCACTTGTCGCCGTCAGAGAAAGAGGGGTACACATAATTCTTGAAGGAATATGACATATTTTCATGGTCGTACGATGATATGACTGGACTGAGTACATCCATTATGGCTTACAAATTGCCCACGAATCCAATGCGCACACTAGTGAAGCAGAAGCTCCGAAAATTCAAACATGATATGAGTCTGAAAATCAAGGAGGAAATCGCTAAAAAAATCAACGCCAAGTTCCATATATGGTCCACAGAGTACTGACATGAGGAGCTCTTCTTCTTGCGAAATGGACGGAGAAGTCTGGCTAAAATCAATCAACTTAGATGCAATCAAGCGATACAAGGTGTAACTCTTTCTACTTTTCTCAAATGATGTATACTGAACTACGCTCGACCTGATTCCCGTTTGAGAGGGGATATGTAGGCTGCCCTATGGGTTCGGTCACAAACCAATAAAAATCTTATATTCCCCCACAATTGGAAACTGGGGCAGAATTTCGAGAAGGACCCTCAAAATTTCGAAGCAAGGTCAGACGATTGCAGCATGTACAACAGTCAGAGACATCAATCCATCTAACTGGGGAAGAATTTTGAGGAGGACCCTCAAAATTCCATAGCAAAAGAGGTTTCAATGTCTCAGATCTTGTCACGGTCGTCAGTTCATCTAAAATTCTTAAAGTACATTTTTACTATGTCTTTACAAAACTATGCATGTTTGCTTGTAAGGTAACTCTGTTTAGCCAAATGATACCCCGATGACGCAAACAAGATCATTAGACCAAGCAAAGCAGGACAAGCAAAGCCAGCGGGGACACGAATCAACCTCCCGCATCTACAAAACTCACAATTTTTCTTTGGATGCAGGGACAAAGGATAGACATGCCGCAAAGTCACAATCCTCACAAAAATTGTGTTATCGAAATCTGCTACCACCTAAGAAATTCTGTTACTATCTGTTGTTTGTTCTATTTTCTGCATAAGGCTAAGCGCTGCCTTTCCTTGCATGAGGTTAAGCTCTACCTCTACACTTGCATAAGGCTAATCTCCGCCTTCCCTTGCATAAGGCTAATCTCTGCATTCCCTTGCATAAGGCTAATCTCTCCCTTCCCTTGTATGAGGTTAAGCTCTACCTCCACACTTGCATAAGGCTAATCTCTGCCTTCCCTTGCATAAGGATAATCTCTGCTTTCCCTTGCATAAGGCTAATCTCTTCCTTACCTTGCATGAGGTTAAGCTCTACCTCCACATCCTGCATGAGGCTAATCTCTACCTTCATCTGCTTACATCTAATCTCTGCCTTCATCTGCATAAGGCTAATATCTACCTCCATTTGCATAAGGTTAATCTCTGCCTTCATTTTCATGGGAATAAGCCCTGTCCCGCATCTTTCATGAGACTAAGCTCTGTCTCCACCTTGCATGAGGTTAAGCTCTACCTCCGCATTCGCACAAGGCTAATCTCTGCCTTCATTTGCATGGGACTAAGCCCTGTCCCGCATCTTGCATGAGATTAAGCTCTACCTCTACATCTTGCATGAGGTTAAGCTCTACCTCCGCATTCGCACAAGGCTAATCTCTGCCTTCATTTGCATGGGACTAAGCCCTGTCCCGCATCTTGCATGAGATTAAGCTCTACCTCTACATCTTGCATGAGGTTAAGCTCTACCTCTGTCTGGATAAGGCTAATCTTTTCCTTTATTTGCATGAGACTAAGCTCTGTCTCCATACCTTCATGAGTCTAAGCTCTGCCTCCAAATTACATTCTTTCGCTGAGACTAAGCGTTGTCTCTCCGGCATTATCTACTTTTCTCTTCTTTCGGGCTAAGCTCTGCCCTCCACTTCACAAGACTAAGCCTTGTCTTGTTGACATCATATTATTGCATCTCATAGGGTGAAATATCGCCAATATGTCCAAAGGCGTCATAGTTTAAAGGCATCATCCTCATAACCGGAAGACACCACGTCATGGCCTGAGGATCTCTCTCGACTTGCATATCATTATTCAAAGGCTTCATAGTTCAGAGGCACCATCCTCATGGCCCAAGAACATCATTTCATGGCCTGCGAATCTCCCACTGAACAATTCATGGCCCAGGATGTCATGGTCTAAGGACGTCATCCCTAACCGTCCGAAGACGACTTTCATAGTCCAAATGGAACCTGCATCATGTTTAAATTTCCGCACAAATATATGCTCGTAGTATCTCTATTTGCAGGTGTCCCGGCAAGCAACTGCTATCCCATCAGGAGCGATCCCGCTCCAGGTCCTCCGACTATATCAAACATGGCTTCTCCCCACAAACCATTCTTTCACCTGTCCCTAGATATTGTGGCCGTTCTTCCGATGACTTCTTCGGTATATACCACCGATGAATCCAAAACTATACACAGCCTGGTTCCTGTAAAATCAGGGATATGTAGGCAGCTCGAAAGCCGGAGCGCAGCCTAAATCTCTCAAACCGTTTTCGCTCGGTCAAAAATTGGCCATCATGTCTTTACCCGACAACTCTTTCATCCTTCCCGGATAAAGAGAGGCAGTTGTTGATATCCAACTTTTACCAAAATAATTTTTTAATTGCATATATGTCTTCAAAATCATGCATTAGCATCAATTAGTATTTTTTCATAATTTTTCATATTTTTATTAATTTTCCTAGTATTTTATTTCTACGAAATAATCATAAAATTTCATCAATAATTATTTCAAAAATATTTTTTGGTTTAATTTACTATTTATGGTCTTATTAAGTCCAATTATTCTATAAATAGCCAAATTGGCACATTTTGGCTACAATTGCAATAACTTTGCAATTATAGCCCATGCATATAATTTTGCATTATTTTTCAACCATAAATTAGCCCTTTATATTTTTAAATGCTAAATAACCATTTTTAAAAACATTTCCATGCATAAAATTTATTTTTTATAAAGTAGTAATCATTTTACAAAGTATTTTCAATTAATTTATTCGGGGTATTTAACAAACAACCTCTTTTAATTTAAATTTTAGCCTAAATCTACCAGCCCAATACCCCTTAAAACCATCCCAATAAACCCAGGACCAATACCCTCACCTACCCGATCCAACTCTTGATTAATCCTGGCCGCTGATCATTTTTGATCAACGGCCCAGAACCTTCTTACCATAATTAAACTACCCTACACCCCCCCCTCCAACCCTAATCATTACACCCTTCCCCCCATTATCACACTTCCCTTTGTCTCTCAAGCGCTCTCTAGCGGAACCTTAATTTTCCCCCGCCGTCACAGGCTTACACTGATGTTCCATGGTGTTTTTTCATCATCTCAGGCCTCTAATGGCCTCCTATGTGATATGGTATCTCCATCTCCTAGATCCTTGAGGATATTTCAAGGGGCCTAGGCATGTCTATTCTACACCTTTGGGTTTTTGCCTGTTTCAGGCCATTTGGCTCGACCATTGAGTAAGAATCTTCTTATTTTCGTTCCAAATCCATGTTTTCCTAAGCCTATGTTCTCGTCTCTGTTGTACTTTCTAAAACCCTAACTTTGGTCTCCGATCTTCTAAGATTTGTACAGATCTGAGACGGATTGAACATATTTCACATGTTATCCTTGAAAGTTTTCTGCTTTTTCAACTGATTTCCCGTTTTTCCTAAACTAGGGTTTACCCTAAGTCATCTTCTCAAAGGTTTTCTGATTTTTGAATGTTTAATCGTTTTCTCTCATGTGCTTTTGACCAATTTATGCTAAGGCTGCCTAAGCCTAGTCGATATATGTGAAAACTCTATTTTTTTATGCTTTGATTCGATTCTGAGTTTTGTCGTGTTACTTGTTGCAATCTCTCGTTCTGTGCTTTGACTTACACGATTTTCCCTTAGTCTAATTCTGTGCCTTCTGGTTTTTACCCTAGTTCATCTTTATTAGGGTTTCTGAGTCGATTTTACGGCTAATTTCTATGTGTTTGTGAAATTTATTTAGCCTATTCATTTATTTGTGGAAACTATATAATCCTCCCTTAAATTAGTATGACTTTGAATTTTGATTTACTGATTTGCTCCATTAAAACTTATGTGCATAATCCCTGATTTATTCCCTTGTTTATGACTTTAATTGGTCTTTTACCTTATTTGTGTACCTGTAATATTCATTGATTATTCACGATTACTTCCTTAATTAGACTCCTGCTTATTTATCCCTTTGCTTAAATATGATTTGTATTTATTTCCTTAAATAATTCATGTCCTTATCGTTGGTTGATTACCCTTAATTAAGGGCAGACTGTACTGATTTCGCGTGTAATTGATTATGTGGCTTCCTTAATTGCTGAATAATGATTTCCTTTACCTTATTGTGTTTTGCTCTTAAACTACTATATATACACTCCTATTTCTACCTCTCAAAAACATGAATATTATTTCAAAAACACTCTTACACTCAAAACTCTCTACACTTCTTTGTTACTTGCAGCTGTCACTACTCTAGCCGACTGTAAGCCAAGGCTAGCTATTGCACACTATATGCTCTATACTCTGTATTTTCTCTCTCTGACTGGTATGTCCTAATTCAATTTCGAAGTCTAAGACTCTATGTGTTTCATTGCTGTTTTAGTTCATTAATTATGAGTTCCAATCATGTTCCTGTTTACTATATTGTTTGCCTAATATGTAACTAGCATGTCTAAACTACATTGCCTAATTACTGTTTCATCTAGCATGTTTGAGTTTTATATTGTTAAACCTGTGACATGTCTAATCATGCCTACTGCTTTATCCAGCATGTTTCAATCTGCTTCTTAAGTATGTCAGCATGTTTGAATTAGGAATACTTATGATTGTTTCCCTAATCTGTTTACTTAGGTTCTGGTTTAATCTGCTTTGCTAAGGTGTCTAGTATCCCAAAGTAACTATGGCTTTATGCTTAAGTGGTCCAGTATGTTTTCAACATGGCTTTACTGTAATCGTTGCTCTATGTCTCAATCACTTACCTTTATAACTAACTTCTTAATCCTATAAAACTCATGAAAAATTCTGTGCATTATGTTGCTTATATGTTTCTACTATACACTGATGTGTATTCTATGTGTCCCCAATTAACATAACCCCTGTGTAAAATTCATTGTTAAGTGTTGTTGGACCTGTTTAATCTGTAGCCAATTAGGTTGTTTGCTGATTTTCTATAAGTGTTCACACTGCTTTCGAACTAATTTTACTACTAAATCAGTTTTACTTATTTTTAGAAAACCTCTTTCTTATAGAGTCATTCCAATACTGTTTTCTTGTCAAAACCTTTTCAAAACTATGTCAAGCAATCTCACTTTACTCCTAAGTCCCTAGGTTCTGCCCCTCCAGTGTGTGTACTGCCTTGGGATCCTCTTGAGATGCCTTGGAACACTGGCACACTGGGGCTTGCCTTTCATGTTTCTAGGGACGGGTAGCAATCATGTTTCTAGGCTTTACATTATGCTAATTCAAACATGCTGACATACTTAAGAAGCAGATTGAAACATGCTGGATAAAGCCATAGGAACGAGGGAAGCTTCTCATTGCTACCTAGGTTCTGCCCCTCCAGCATGTTTTTCTAGGCTTTAAATTATGCAAATTTGCCTTAGAAAAAATGTTCTAGGATGGTTGTGTCTATTTGCATTCAAACCATGCCAAACTTGTGCACTAGACATCCTGTTTTAGGGTATTCACGTTTATCGCTTTAGCATACGCATGTCATATAACACTATTCCAATTTATGGTTCTGTTTCAATACTGTCACTTACAAATCCCGCTACTAAATAATCCTGCCTAATAAAAATAGTCATCTTTGTGTGCATTAGATATCCTGTTCTTAGGACTCTATTTGCATCTGTTTTGAATCATGTCTATTTCGACTAAAAAAATAACTGTCCATGAAAGGGTTTAAAACAGCCTCACGCGTAGGTATCATGCCTCTAAATACAAATTGGTATAAATTACCTGTTATAATCTGTATCACCTAGATCAGCATGCCCATAAGTTGAATAATCTCAAATTGTTAAACGGCTCATGTAATTGTGATTGCGTATAGTCTCATGCCTAGGCAAGCTTTAGGTGATTAGGGATTAAAACTGGAGACTGTATTTTTTATTGTATACTGCTAATTTTTACTGGACTTAAAATCAGTAGGCAAACTGATTAGGACCCTGCCTTTGAGTTTGTGAAACAGTGTTTCTTATTCTGTGTATTAATGTTCACCTAGACATCCTATCTTAGGATTCTCTTTTTTCTAAAAAAAAAATTCCTGAATGTGTGTTGGATACATGTTGTTTATTTGCATTACATGTGGAGGTAAACATGAGCCTCTTAATTTCTTCTTCACCTATCTACTTGTCCTTCTTGTTATTTTTTTGTCGCCTAGATTTTTCCCTTTTGAATACCTTAGGGGTTGTCTAGAATTTTCCAGATTTAGAGGTACTAAAACTCCTCCGGGACCACAAGTAAGGGACGGGTAACAGCACGCTTAGAGCTTTATTAATAACCACTAAGGGGTGGGATAATGGGTAGAAAAGGTATATGATGACCTGTGAGCTAATGCAACGTGTAGCCCCTCATTGAGGAATGATTACCGGGAATTGCATGGATATGATCCTATAGGATAAATAAATTAGGATCCCTTTCACCCATTTACATATGTGTGCTTAGACTGCTAATCTGTTAAAAACTTTACTTGTTTACATATTTGTGCTTAGAATGCTTATTTGCACTTGAATAATTCACAAAGTAAGTTTGGTCGGGACCCACAGTTGTGGAATTCGAGGGGTGCCTAACACCTTCCCTTTGAAGTAACTTCAAGCCCTTACCCAATCTTTGGTTATACAATTAGTGTTATAAATGATCCGTAATAGGTTCCCTAACGCACTTTAATTCGTTCGGTGGAGACTCTTCAAATTCCTTACATCCCTTTTTCCCAAACGGAAATGAGTTGTCCCAATAATGTAAAAAAACCCTGAGTAATCCGAAAGGATATGAAAAAGGGGGGCGCGACACAGATCACATCATATGCCGATTCGGGACACCTGCCGAGATTCATGCGACAATGGAAAGCAATTGCAGAAAGGTAACAAAGCTTCTCGAAGAGCATAAAATAAAAAGGATCTTATCGACACCGTATCATCTAAGTGGGAATAGACACGCCGAGTCAACGAACAAAACTATCATTCAGAATCTGAAGAAAAGGTTGAACGACGCCAAGGGAAAATGGAAAGAAATCCTACCCGAAGTCCTTTGGGTATATCGAACAACATCGAACTCCAGTACGGGGGCAACCCCATTCTCCTTAGTGTATGGCTCCGAATCCTTGATTCAAGTCGAAGTCGGGAATCCAGCGCCAGATTTTGACATACACTGGAAGAATCAAATCATGAAGCTATTAATACAAGTGTTGAACTATTGGATGAGAAATGAGAAGCTTCCCTCGTTCCTATGGCTGAGTAAAAACAATGCATCGAGAGATATTATAATCTAAGAACAAACATTCGCCACTTCAGAATCGGGGACTTAGTCCTAAGGAAAGTCACCATCAACACTCGAGATCCTAATGAAGGGAAACTTGGCCCAAACTGGGAAGGACCCTATCATGTCCTCGATATCGGTGGAAAGGGATCTTAAAAGCTGGGCATGATAAACCGCGAGCAATTACCAATAGTTGGAACATCTCACTCCTCAATAGATATTATTGTTAAAGTATGGCCTTTTCCTTTTCATTTACGTTTTACGCTAACATATTTTCAGGAATTTGAGCAAAATATTGGAGTTATCATCAAGCAGGAAGATATTAGGACCCTAAAGAACGCGTTGCACTCTTTTTCCCTTCGACCTGTTTTTATCCCAAATGGGTTTTTCCGGCAAGGTTTTTAACGAGGCAGCCATTGTTCATGCTGACTTAAAGTATTCGAGGTCTCCTTACATTCAACCTCGAATACTAGGGGGCATCACCCTCGGATGTTTTATTTTCAAGGAAAGTACTTCATGACAAAAGGGCCTCGGTAGGAAAAACTTTATAATGGGCCAAACAGTCGAATGAATCGTGTCCATATAGATTATTTGGGCCCTAACGACAAAACATGTACGCATGTATGAATTATTCAAAGAAGTATTTTTCCTTATCAAATATCTGGTGCCTCAACAAAAAAATTTCTACTTTACAAGCTCCATACTTATGATTTTCCGTAAAAAAATGGCTCGAGGGACAAAATGCAACTATACAATCGACCCCCTACTTGAAGGCTGTCATAAAAAATAGACATGTTGGAATAATCTAAACTCGAAACCACACGGCCTCAAAGAGGAATTCCTTAATTTATAGGCCAAGGACATCATTCTCGGGGACAAACACTTCGAACAAGTTTGAAGTTGTAATGACCCGACCGGTCATTTAGACAGTTAAAGCCTCGATCCCCTAATAACTGCTTTCCCCGCATTTTCTTCTACTATAGGGACTTGCCGGAGTGATTAGTTATGGAATTCTGAGAGTTTCTGGACACTTAGTCCCTAATTATGAGTTAAGCCTTAGAAATCGGACCGTAGTCGGAACTATGTGAAGACAAATTCATAATGGAATTTTGTCAACTATGTTAGCTCCGTCTAGTGATTTCGGGGTTAGGAGCACATCTGGAGTGTGTTTTCAAGGTCTGTAGTAGATTTAGACTTGAATTGGCGAAAGTTATATCGAGCTCGGAATGGAATTCTGGGAGTGGATGTAGGTTCGTGGTGTCATTTGTGACCTGTGTGTCAAATTTGAGGTCATTTGGACTAGTTTTGATATATTTCAACATCGTTCGTAGATTTTGGAAAAATGCTAAGTTCTTAAGCTTGAATTCATGTAATTCTTGTTTTTGGTGTTATGCGATGTAGTTTTAAGGCTCGACTAAGTTCGAATGAGGTTATAGGACTGATGGTAGTTTTGGTTGAGGTCTGGGGGGCATCGGGTGTGTTTCAGATGCTCAACAAGAAAAAAATAGGACTTAGGCAAATTGGGGGTTGTTATGGTGTTTTCGCACCTGCGGATGTTTGACCGCACGTGCGGTCCTGCAGAGGCGAAGAAGAGGTCACAGGTGCGGTCTGGGGCATGAGATCTAGTGGCTGCAGATGCGGCTGAAGAACCACTGAAGCGGAACCGCATTTGTGGAGAAAGGAGCGCAGCTCCGGGGCCTGGGGAATTAATGAATTTCCGCAGGTGCGTATCCCCAGCCGCAGAAGCGAGACCGTAGGTGCGGTGGTCCCCTCGCAAAAGCAAAAATCGCTGGTTAGAAATATGAAAAATCGACGCTTTGAATTCATAACTTCTAAAATCGATTTGGAGCTCGGGAATTGGCGATTTATTGAGGATTTTGAAGAGACGATCAGTGGATAACGATTCTTAACCCTATTTCACTTGTACTTCATCAATCTATAGTAAGTTCTTCAATCTAATCAAGGAATTTGAGGATAAAAGTTTGAAAATGGGGGGAAAATGTTTCCCAATTAAAAATCTGAGATTTGAGTGAGATTGTGACGTCGGATTTTAATGATTTTTGTTCGAGTGAGTTCGTGAGTGAGCGGGTGTTCATAAATTGTAAATTTTACCCGATTTTGAGGCGTGGGGCCGGCGCACCTTTTGAGAGATTTTTCCTAATTTCGCGTCTTAACTTCGAATTTATTAGTTAAACTAGTTGCTTATAGCCATATTTACAATATGCAATTTATTTGAATAGATTCGGGTCATTCGGAGTTGGGTACTCGTGGGAAGAACGTGGTTCCAAGTTGATTGAGCGGTTGAGGTAAGTGGCATTCCTAACCTTGTGTTGGGGACTTCCCCTTTAGGATATTTGATACTAATTTTTTTGGGCGCCATGTACGTGAGGTGACGAGTACGTACACGGGCCGTTACTGCTAAAATCTCTTTTTTCCCTTCCTAAAACATAAATTATTTCTCTTTTATGAACATGCTCTAATATTATAAATTGTGTACCTAAGATTAGGAAAGCATGCGTACGTGTTTAATTGCCTACTTGATCTTCTTTGCGGCATGCTTAGTTAAACCCTTATTTTCCTTAACTGTGATTAGTATAAACTGTGTAAATTCTATGTTATGCATGTCATTCATCCTGCATGGCATATTTATTTTGGGACTGCGGACGTATTTCGGGAGATCCCCCTGTACTACATATTTATTTTGTGACTACGGACGTATTCTTGGAGATCCCCCTATACTGCATATTTATTTTGGGTCTACGCACATATTCTGGGAGATCCCCATGTACTGCATATTTATTTTGGGACTACGGACGTATTTTGGGAGATCCCCCTGTACTGCATATTTATTTTGGGACTACAGACGTAATTCGGGAGATCCCCCTATACTGCATGATCATCTGGAACTACGGGATGGTATCCTGGGAGATTCCACCCTGTGTACCTTGTTTTGAGTCGAGGGCTCCCTTGACTATTAAGTTTTCAAGAATTTTCTTTAACTGTCACTGAAAAATCTACTTATGGTTTGTACTATTTTAAATCATTTATATTTACTCCAGTAAGGCCTTAACCCGACCTCGTCACTACTTGACCGGGGTTATGCTTGCCACTTACTGGGTACCAAATGTGGTCTACTCATGCCCTTTCCTGCATATGTTTTCGTGTGCAGATCCAGGTACGAGCTATCAGCCTCGTGGATAGCTATTGCTGCTGATTCTAGGAGACTTCAAGGTATTTCTGCCGCGTCCACAGAATCCCCTGAGTCCCCTTCTATTCTATAGTTTAGAGTTGTTCCTATATATTCTCCAGACATTTTTAGAGCTACAGTAGTTATTAGAAGCTTGTGACTATTTGTGACATTACGGGTCATTGGGAAAGTTTTTTTCATGAGCCGAGTGGCCAATATGTTATTTATATCATTGCCCTTATTTCCTTTATTTCTTGTGTTTTACTTCAATTTTTCCTTAATAGTAGGCTTACCTAGTCGTAGTGACTAGGTGCCGTCACGATACCTTTCGGAGGGTAAATCGGGTCGTGACAAGTTGGTATTAGAGCGTCTAGGTTCATAGGAGTCACAAGTCACAAGTTGTTTTATTAGAGTCACGCGGATCGGTGCGAAGACGTCTGTGCTTATCTTCGGGATGCTATGTATCTTTTAAGAACAATCGTATTTCTTTGACTTCCTCGTCGTGCGACTTATTGACATCAAAATTTTAAAATTCTATTCTATTCTTTCCCACAGATGGTGAGGACCCGTCTTGGGAGGACCGACGATCAGGCACTCGAGCCCTCTGCCAGAGCTACTAGAGCTGCCAGAGCTGCCAGAGGTCGGGGTCGGGGTAGTGGACGACCACGCGGTGAAGCCCGAGCACCTACGAGAGCTGCGGTAAAGGAGCACCCAGCAACTCCAGATGGAGGGCCAGCACCATAGATTCTTGTTGCAGCTCCGGCCTTCCAGGAGACTTTAGCTCGCTTCATGAGCATGTTCAGCACTCTAGCTCAGGCTAGACTACTTCTGATAGCTCCCGCTACATCTCAAGCCGGGGGAAGGTCACAAACTCCCGCAACCCGCACTCCTGAGCAGAGGAGCCAGGTTGATCAAGCCCCAATGTATATTTCTATGCCCCCAGTGGCTCCGGTTCAGCATGTGACTAGGGCAGCTTCTTCTGAGGAAGAGCAGCACAGACTTGAGAGGTACAAGAAGTACCACCCACCTACATTCAGCGGACTAGCTTCAGATGATGCTCTAGTTTTCTTGAGGAGTGTCATTGTATTCTTTACAATATAGGCATTGTGGATATGAGTGGGGTTTCTTTCACCGCTTTCCAGATGAGGGGAGAAACATATCAGTGGTGGAATGCCTATGAGCTGAGTAGTCCGGACGAGGAAGCCTCACTCACTTGGACTCAGATTTCAGAGATATTTTTGCGAGAGTATGTCCCTTAGAGCCTCAGAGATGCTTGTCGCGAAGAGTTCCACGCCAGGGTACTATGACTGTGTCGGAGTATGCAGTCTGTTTCAGTGACTTAGCTCGTCATGCACCAGCTTTGGTTGCCATAGTCAGAGAGAGGGTTCGTCACTTCATCGAGGGACTCCACCCCAGTATTTGGACCAGTATTTCCAGAGAGTTGGAGATGGATATCCTTATCAGCAGGCAGTGAGTATTGCCAGGAGAGTAGAGGGCATGTTTGCCCGGGACAAAGAGGAGAGAGAGGCCAAGAGGTCTTGAGAGACTGGTCATTATTCAGGAGCTCATTCACCAGCGGCACGCTATGGTAGGGGTTTTGTGAGTCACCCTGCTCATGCAGTTCTTCTAGTGGCCAGCAGTATTCCATCTCCTCCTAGACCTCACGATCCCTATTATGCACCACCAGTATCCAGTATGCCTCCAGTTCGAGGTGCTATTATCGGCCAGTCCAGCAAGCCAGGTCCGAGTCAGTCTCAGCCGCCGCATCCTCCGAGGGGTTGTTTTGAGTGCGGTGACACTCGTCACATGATTAGAGATTTCCCCAGATCCAGGAGGGGTGCACCTCCACCAACTTATCAGCCTCTACGTACTCCACCGGGTCCTTCGGCTATCCTTATAGCCCTAGCTTCCACTCCACCTCCTCAGCCAGCTCGAGGTGGAGGTCGGGGAGGTAGAGGTCATCCTAGAGGGGGAGGCCAGGCCAGGTACTATGCTTTTTCCGGGCCATTGCTTCAGATTCAGTAATCACATGTATTGTCCCTGTTTGTCATAAAGATGCATCAGTATTATTTGATCCAGGCTCTACGTATTCATATGTCTCCTCTTATTTTGCTCCACATTTGGGGATATCTCGGGATTCTTTGAGTTCCCCTTTTTATGTATCTACTCATGTGGGAGACTCCCTAGTTGTGGACCGCGTATATCGGTCGTGTTTGATTACTCTTAGTGGTTTTGAGACCAGGGCTGATTTGTTATTACTCAGTATGGTAGATTTAAATGTTATCTTGGGCATGGAATGGTTGTCTCCCCATTATACTATTATTGATTGTCACACTAAGACCGTGACGCTGACCATGCCAAGCTTACCAATATTAGAGTGGAGACGTACCTTAGAGTATACTCCCTGCATGCTCATTTCATTTTGTAAGGCTCAGCGGATGGTTGAGAAGGGGTGTGATGCGTATTTGCCCTATGTGAGAGATGTCAGTGTTGATACTCCTTAAATTGAGTCAGTCCCAGTAGTGAGGGACTTCCCTGATGTATTTCCAGTTGATCTTCCGGGTATGCCGTCCGATAGAGATATTGATTTCGGCATTGATTTGTTGCCAGGCACTCAGCCCATTTCTATTCCTCCTTAACGTATGGCTCCTCCTGAGTTGAAGGAGCAGTTGCATGAGTTACTTGAGAAGGGTTTCATCAGGCCTAGTGTATCACCTTGGGGTGCTCCGGTATTATTTGTGAAGAAAAAGGATGGCTCTATGCGTATGTGTATTGATTATCGGCAGTTGAACAAGGTTATAGTGAAGAACATGTATCATTTGCCTCGCATTGATGATTTATTTGACCAGTTTTAGGGTTGTAGGGTATTTTCCAAGATTGACTTGCGATCTGGCTATCATCAGCTGAAGATTCGGGAGCTGGGCATCCTGAAGACTGCCTTCAGGACCAGATATGGTCACTATAAGTTTCCTGTCATGTCATTTGGGAAGACCAATGCCCCAGCAACTTTTATGCATTTGATGCACAGTGTGTTCCGTACTTATCATGATTCCTTCATCATTGTGTTTATTGATGACACCCTGGTATATTCCCGATCGCAGGAGGATCATGAGCAGCACTTGAGGACCGTGCTTTAGAATTTGAGGGAGAAGAGATTGTATGAAAAATTCTCTAAGTGTGAATTTTTGCTTGATTCAGTGGCGTTCTGGGGCCACATAGTGTCTTGTGATGGGATCAAGGTAGATCTGAAGAAGGTGGAGGTGGTGCAGAGTTGGCCTAGACTGTCATCAGCTATGGAGATCCGCAGTTTCCTTGGTTTGGTGGGGTATTAATGTCGCTTTGTAGAGGGATTTTCATCTACTGTAGCACCTATGACCAGACTGACCCAGAAGGGTGGTCCGTTCAGGTGGACTGAGGAGTGTGAGGAGAGCTTTCAGAAGCTTAAGACAGCTTTGACTACAACCCCAGTATTAATGTTGCCTACAGGTTCGGGGTCATACACTGTTTATTGTGATGCATCGAGGATTGGCCTTGGAGCAGTATTGATGCAGGACGGTAGGTTGATTTCCTACGCGTCCAGGCAGTTAAAGGTGCATGAGAAGAATTATCCGGTTCATGACCTCGAGTTAGCAGCTATTGTCCACGCCCTGAAGATCTGGCGTCATTATTTGTACGGTGTTCCCTATGATATTTACATTGATCACCGGAGTTTGCAGCACTTATTCAGGCAGAAAGATCTTAATCTACGTTAGCGGAGGTGGTTGGAGCTACTGAAAGACTATGATATCACTATATTATACCACCTGAGGAAGGCCAATGTAGTGGCCGACGCCTTGAGTCGTCGGGCGGAGAGTTTGGGGAGCTTGGCATATATCCCAATAGCTAAGAGGCCTTTAGCCTTGGACGTTCAGTCTTTAGCCAGCCGGTTTATGAGGTTGGATATTTCAGAGCCTAGCCGGGTATTAGCTTGTTTGGTTGCTTGGTCTTCTCTTTATGACCGCATCAGAGAGCTTCAGTATGATAACCCCCACCTTTTGGTCCTTCAGTACAGGGTCCAGGGAGGCGATGCCAGAGATTTGACTATAGATGATGATGGTGTGATGAGGATACATGGGCGAATCTGTGTGCCCAATGTAGATGGGCTTCGGGAGATAATTCTTGAGGAGGCTCATAGCTCGCGGTACTCTATTCACCGGGATGTCGCGAAGATGTACCAGGATTTGAGACATCACTATTGGTGGAGAAGGATTAAGAAGGATATAGTGGGGTTTGTGGCCAAGTGTCTCAACTTTCAGCAAGTCAGATATGAGAACCAGAGGCCGGGTGGATTACTTTAGAGGTTTGAGATCCCCAAGTGGAAATGGGAGTGTATCACCATGGACTTTGTAGTTGGACTTACACGGGCATTAAAAAAGTTCGATGCTATTTGGGTGATCGTGGATCGGCTGACCAAGTCTGCTCATTTTATTCCGATGCTGACCACTTATTCCTCAGAGAGATTGGCTGAGATTTATATTAGAGAGATCGTCCGCCTTCATGGTATTTCAGCATCTATCATCTCAGACAAAGGTACTCAGTTTACATAACGGTTCTGGAGAGCCGTACAATAGGAGTTGATAATTAGGGTGGAGCTGAGCATAACCTTTCACCCTCAGACAGACGGACAGTCCGAGCGCACGATTCAGATTCTTGAGGATATGCTCCGCTCCTTTGTGATGGAGTTCGGAGGGTCATGGGATCAGTTCTTGCCACTCGCATATTTTGGCTACAACAACAACTACCAGTCCAGCATTATGATGGCACCGTATGAGGCCTTGTACGGTAGGCGGTGTCGGTCCCCAGTCGGTTAGTACAGATTTAGTCCAGGATGCCCTGGACAAGGTGAAGGTGATTCAGAAGAGACTTCGCACAGCCCAATCCAGGAAGAAGAGTTATGCGGACGGGAAGGTTCAAGTTTTGGCATTTATGACTAGTGATTGATTTTTGCTGCGGGTATCGCATATGAAGGGCATCATGAGGTTCGGGAGAAAGGGAAAGCTGAGTCCGAGGTTCATTGGCCCATTTGAGATATTATGGTGCGTTGGGGAGGTTGCTAATGAGCTTGCCTTACCTCCTAGTCTAGCAGGAGTTCATTCAGCATTCCACGTGTTTATGCTCCGGAAGTATCAAGGTGATCCGGCTCTTGTATTGGATTTCAGCTTAGTCGAGTTGGACAAGGATCTATATTATGTTGAGGAGCCAGTAGCCATTTTGGATAGGCATGTCAGAAAGCTCAGGTCTAAGAATATTGCATCAGTAAAGGTCTAGTGCAGAGGTGAGCTGGTCGAGGAGGCGACTTGGGAGACCGAGCAGGATATGCGCATCCCGTACCCTCATTTTTTCACAACTTTAGGTGTGTCTTTATACTCGTTTGACAATGAATGATTGTTTTGAGAGGGGGAGGATGTAATGAGTCGGCCGGTTGTTTTGAGAGTTAGAGCCTCGATCCCCTAATAACTGATTTCCCCATGTTTGCTTCTACTATTGGGACTTGCCGGAGCGATTAATTATGGAGCTCGGAGAGTTTTGGGACACTTAGTCCCTAATTATGAGTTTAAGCCTTAGAAATCAGACCATAGTCAAAATTGTGCGAAGACGGATTCAGAACAAAATTCTGTAGAATCCGTTAGATCCGTTGAGTGATTTCGGGTTTAGGAGCGCATCCAAAGTGTGTTTTGAGGTTTGTAGTAGATTTAGGCTTGAATTGGCAAAAGTTCGATTTTTGGCGATTTCGACCGATAGGTCAAATTTTGATATCGGGCTTGGAATGGAATTCTGAAAGTGGTTGTAGGTTCGTCGTGTCATTTTTGACCTGTGTATCAAATTTGAGTCATTCGGAATAGTTTTCACGTGTTTCGGCACCGTTCGTAGATTTTGGAAAAATGCTAAGTTCTTAGGCTTGAATTCATGTAATTCTTGTTTTTGGTGTTATGAGATGTGGTTTGAAGGCTCCACTATGTTTGAATGAGGTTATAGAACTGGGTGGTAGTTTTGGTTGAGGTCTGGGGGTCCTCGGGTGTGTTTCGGATGCTCAACGGGAAGAAAATGAGACTTAGGCAAATCTGATGGGGGTTGTTCTTGTGTTTTCTCCCCCGCAGAAGCGAAGAAGAGGTCGCAAGTGCGGTCTGGGGCGTGAGCGCCAGTGGCCACAGATGCGGCGGAAGAACCGCAGAAGTAAAACCGCATCTGCAGAGAAAGAAGAGCAGGTGCGGGGCCTGGGGAATTAATGAATTTCTGCAAGTGCGAATCCCTAGCCGCAGAAGCGGGACCCTAGGTGCGATGATCCCCTCGCAGAAGCGGAAATCGCTAGTCAAAAATATGAAAAATCGAGGGTTTGAGTTCATCACTTCTAAAATCGATTTGAAGCTCGGGAATTGGCGATTTTGTGAGGATTTTGAAGAGGAGATCAGTGGGTAAAAATTCTTAACCCTATTTCACTTTTATTTCAACAATCTATAGTAAGTTCTTCAATCTAATCAAGGAATTTGAGGGTAAAAGTTTGTAAATGGGGGAAAAAGTTTCCCAATTGAAAATCTGAGATTTGAGTGAGATTTTGACGTCAGAGTTTGATGATTTTTGTTCGAGTGAGCTCGTGAGTGAGTGAGTGTTCTGAAATTGTAAATTTTACCCGATTTCGAGGCGTGGGCCTGGGGTATTGTTTTGGAAATTATTCCTAATTTCGCGTCTTAGCTTCGAATTTATTAGTTGAACTAGTTGCTTATAGCCATATTTACATTACGCAATTTATTTGAATAGATTCGGGCCATTCAGAGTTGGGTACTCGTGGCAAGAACATGGTTCGAAGTTGATTGAGCGGTTGAAAGAAGTGGCTTGCCTAACCTTGTGTTGATGAATTTCCCCTTAGGATATTTGATACTAATTTTTGTATGGGCGCCGTGTACGTGAGGTGACGAGTACATACACGTGCCGTTACTGCTAAAATCTCATTTTTCCCTTCCTAAAACATAAATTGTTTCTCTTCTATGAACTTTCTCTAATATGATAAATTGTTTAGATTAGATTAGGAAAGCATGCTTACGTGTTTAATATCCTACTTGATCTTCTGTGCGCCATGCTTAGTTAAGCCCTTATTTTTCTTAACTGTGATTAGTATAAACTGTGTATATTCGATGCTATACATGTCATTCATCCTGCATGGCATATTTATTTTGGGACTATAGACATATTCAGGGAGATCCCCATGTACTGCATATTTATTTTGAAACTACGGACATATTCCGGGTGATCCCTTTGTATTGCATATTTATTTTGGGACTACAGACGTATTTCGGGAGATCGCCCTCTACTGCAAATTTATTTTGGGACTACAGACGTATTTCGGGAGATCCCCCTATACTGCATATTTATTTTGGGACTACAGACTTATTCCGGGAGATACCACTGTACTGCATGACCATCTGGAACTTCGTTACGTTATCCCGGGAGATTCAACCTTCTGTTACCTTGTTTTGAGCCGAGGGCTCCCCTGACTGTTAAGTTTTCGAGCATTTTCTTTAACTGTCACTGAAAAATCTACTTATATTTTGTACTGTTTTAAATCATTTATATTTACTCCAGTAGGTCCTGAACCTTACCTCATCACTACTTGATTGTGGTTAGGCTTGGCACTTACTGGGTACCAAATGTGGTGTACTCATGCCCTTTCTTGCACATGTTTTCGTGTGCAGATCCAAGTACGAGCTATCAGCCTTATGGATAGTTGTTGCTGCTGATTCTATGAGACTGCAAGGTATTTCTGCTGTGTCCGCAGAATCCTCCGAGACCTCTTCTAATCTATCGTTTAGAGTTGTTCCTATGTATTCTCCATACTTTTTTAGATCTACAGTAGTTTTTAGAAGCTTATCACTATTTGTGACATTCCGGGTCATTGGGAAAATATATTTGTATGAGCCGAGCGGCCAGTATGTTATTTATATCATTGCCCTTATTTCCTTTATTTCTTGTGTTTTACTTTACTTTTTCCCTTAATAGTAGGCTTACCTAGTCGTAGAGACTAGGTGCCGTCACGATACCTTTCGGTTGGTAAATCGGGTCGTGACAGAAGTGTTATTGGGAAATAAGCCCAAGAGGCATACCCAAAGTCTACGACCAAACTAACCTGGTTCGTAGACGTCTGAATCCCGCAATAAAAACAGGCCTTCGAATTCTTTGAAAACCGGTTAAAAAAGACTATCCTAGGCAAAATAATCAAAAGGCTTTGATAAAATCAGCCCTCGAAAAACCTTAAGAGGTATCGAATTATTCAAATACAAACTTGTGCTAAGGCACAAAAAGCAAAGGGGTTTCAATCAACATTAAACCCTCAAAAAACCCAATGGGTAAAAAATATATGCTAAGGCATAAGAAATTTTTACTAAGTCTTTAAGCCGGAAGAAGGAAAAAATAGCCATCCTTTAGAGGCCGTATTGGCCCGATTCAAAGAGCCTAAGGGCCAATACACTTAGAATTCGTTGTCACTCAATTCGAACCTGAGGGTTCCACTACTTCGAGCCCAAATAAAAACTCACTCGACTACAACTCAAGATTCATCATTACTCGATACAAACCTTAAGGGTTCTGCTGCTTTGAGATCGAGCCTTACACAAACTCGACTATAAAAACAGTACTATTATGACTTCGACAAAGTCACCTAAAACCAAAGTCTTGAACATATTGTTCAAAGCATAAAAGTGTGCTAAAATTTTACAAGGCACAAAGCATTTTTGTAGACAAAATTTGAGAAAGCATTCAAAAGAAAAAATTCTTTATACATATATGTTCGAACAAAAATATGTACAAGAGACCAACAAGGGTCCTAAAAAAAGAGAAAGGAAGTAATAAAATCCTAACTATGCCCGGGATTGACTTCTTCCTCGGGGGAAGCTTCTTCTTCGGGCCCCTCGCCATTATCAAACCCACCTTGGCTGCTTTCATCATCATCGTCATCATCGGAGGAGGCAAGCAACCTGGCATCGGCTTCGAGTACCTTATCTTGAGCTATCTCCTCGAAGTGGTTAAAAATCCTCGAGCATGAATTTCCTCGAGAGTCTCCCTCCGAGATTGGAACTTAGCCATATCATTACTCCATCGCACTCGATTGGTGGCCTCCCTTAGCTAAGTTTGGGCAACCTCGACATCATCCAGGTGCAAAGCTATGGACTTGTCAGCTAAGACCTTCGCCTTTTTGACCTCCACCTTAGCGTCAGCAAGCTCGGCCTCAAGTTCTTCGATCCTTTTGGCCTGGGCTGAGCTCTTCTCTTTAATGCTCCGAAGTTGAACTTCGGCCGATGACAGTTTGACTGAGGCAGCCTATTTGTTCCGCAACAAGGCGGTCCATATTCTCTTTCCACCGATGGCAGTCATCTTTAACCTGATCAACTTCCCCCCAGAACATCTCGATCCTTTCAATCTTCTGTTGTAACTGAGACATCAAAATGTTAGCCTCCACCTTCAGGTCAAGCCCGTATTTTTTTAAAAGGGCATTTACCTTCTCGTTCAGCACGGTCTCCTCCTGATAGACCTTGTCCAGATCTGCTCCAAGGTCCCTAAGCTTTTCATCCTTTTGCCTACAGAGGAGCTTTAATGCATTCCTCTCCTCAGAGGACCTCTGGAACTCGGCCTTACATTGGCTCAAGTTGGCCCGAGAATTGGTAAAAGCCTATGTGAGAAGAAATATATAAGTTAGGTTGAAGGAAGAAAAAATAAAATAAAAACTGCAACGACAGAGATTAACACTTACTCGAGAAAAAAGTCGTTAGGCCTCTTCGAAGAGGGTAGACGCATCATTGAGGTCAACGACATCATCGACCCCGGTAAAGCAACCCCGAAAAGGATCCTCTTCACTGGGGACTCCGCCTAAGTCAGGGGTCCTTAGAGCCCGAGCATCTCTTATTGCCTTCCTAGAAAAGGCCGGTAGAGAAGGAGAGTGACCTGTTGTCATAGCCCCGAGCGCGTCGCTCGGGGCGCTCTGTTCAACCCTGGGGGTTTTAGAACCGGCCCCCTCCTATATGTCTATTCCTGGTTTAGGGACGATCTCGACCTCGGGCGATTCGGGGGCTTTGCCCGAATCTTTCTTTGAAGCCTCCTCATCACCAGGCCGGGTCTCGATCACCAGCGCCGAGTCACCGTCCTAATATTTCTGTTTTTCTTCCCTCAGCTGTTGGACCGACTCTATAGTCAGAGGGATGATATTTTCCCTGTGTCTTTGATTTGGAGCCTTTTTTGGTTGGGGATCCTCGGACTCCGAGACCCTCTTCCTCTTGTTAACTTTCCCCAGCTTCGGAACCTGGGACTTCGCCTCTTCCTTGCCGTTTGGGGGCTTCAACATCACGTCTTTTTCAGTCCTGCACAAAAAGAAGCTTAGTGAGAAAGAGAAATATGTGGAGTGCCTCGGAAATAAGGAAGAAAACACTCACCGTGATTCTTTGCCTTCCATTTTCCCTTTTCCAAGTCAAGCCAGCAACGCTCGACATATGAGGAAGTTAAAGCTAACTTCCAAACCCAGTCCTCGAGGTCAGGAACCATAAGAGGCATCCAAGCAACCACTGCATGAAAAATAATAATGTTACATAAAGAAAAACGGGAATGCAAAGACTAATTGATGAAGATGTTACTTACTATCGGGGTTCCACTTCTCGGGGAATGGCAGTTTCTTCTCTGGGATGAGGTCGCAGGTCCTTACCCATACGAACTGGCTCATCTAACCACAGTCTTTGTCCTCATCGACGCTCGAGAACAAAGCCTTTGTTTCTCGACGTTGGAGCTTGATCAACCCTCAAAAAAGTCGGGGTCGATATAATCGCATGAGGTGGATGAGAGTGAACTGCATCCCCTCGACCTTGCTAGAAGAAAAAGCGGAGCATGATCACAATACGCCAGAACGAGGGGTGAACCTGGCCTAGGGTGACCTGATACCTCTTGCAAAATTCGATGATAAATAGGTCGAGAGGACCCAATGTGAAGGGGTAAGTGTAAACACTTAGAAACTCCTCCACATGTGTGGTAATACTCTCTTCAGGGGCGGGGATCTGTACCACGACATCGGCACCCCAGTTACAATCTCTCTTCACTGCCTCGAGATGGACCGCTGTTATCGAGCAGATATATCTCGACACATGCTCAAATCGGCCAAGAATTGATAGGGGGTTCTCGACTTTGAAGTCGGATTTTAAGACACAAGGGCTAGGAACATACTCATGAGGGAGCGGTTCCACCGGCGTTTTTTCACCGGCCGGTCGGGAAGAAGAGGATGAAACTTTGTCCTTTTGAGGAACGGTTTTTGAGGTTTTCGCCATGGATTTAGGTAGAAAGAGGCGGATCTAGGTGTTTTGAAACTGACTCAACGGGTGATGAGAAAAGATGGAGTGAGTTTGAGAGACATAGAGAATTTGATGAAGGTAAAAATAAAAGTTTGATTCAACAAAAGAGTCTCTATTTATAGGGTTACGGCGACGATTGGGTGGCGTCAATGGCCGACCGTCCACTGAAAAGCATTAATGGTTTGGGGAGCTGTACCGACGAGACGTTTCGGTCACCTTCGTCGCTTACGTCACGAGGATGACATCACTATCGAGGTATGCAGAAAATTGAGGTTCAAGTCGTTTCTTATCATTATACTCTAAGAAACGAGGGAACTGTCTGTATACGGTAGAAATTGGGCTACCCGATTTCACTATTTTGTCAAAGAGCGAGGACATCGAGTCCGAAATCGAAGCCTCTTTTCAGACTGAGGTCGACATCAATAATCGAGGCCAGAAAGAGACATACTCCGAAGTGACAACGATATAGCTTAATAACGGAAAGGGCGAGATATCCGCGATTAGTCGAGGATCATGGTATGAATCTCGGAACGGGTCAATCTACAGCGGTTAATCAGATGTTAATATTATTTCCTACTATAATTATAAGTGTACCTTATTTGTGACTCCTCTATTATATAAAGAGGAATTCCATTCATTTGTATCCAACATTGTTCACTGATAACAATATATACACTCATTACTTTCTTGCTATTTCACTTACTGTTCATCATAGTTGCTTTATCACTAACTGTTCTTACTATTCCACCTCGAGACTATCCCAAATCGAGGCCAAGGCTTTGCTTACATACTGGTTTGATTTATTTTATTGTCTAATTCATCAATTTATTTTCTTGTTTATCAATTGGTATTGTACGAAATCACATATCCTTAAAACAACAATATAAGTTTAATTGTTATCCGAATTTGAGGGTAAACAACATTTTTGTATGTTAATACCAAGGGAATAATATATGTTGAATGGGCAAAAACGTCCAACATTTATAGGTATTAATGTCCATCAACAACTTAAGGGTTATTTTAATAATTTAGCTTTTAATTTCATTGCATAGCACTTTAAGTATAATATGAATGATATGATAACAAATTTTACGTTTTTATACGTCAATGGCAAGGGAATAATATATGTCAAATGGGTTAAAACGTCCAACATTTTATGGGTATTAATGTCCATCAACAATTTAAGGTTATTTTCATAATTCATCTTATAATTTCATTACTTCTCACTTGTAGTATGATATGATGCAAGACTTTTCTAATCGTAATCAAGGCTGCTCCGTGAATACGATCAGTAGTTTTCTCAATTTTTTTTTGAAGATAGAGTAACTTTCGTCCATTCAAAAATCAAAGGGGAGTTCAGCGTATGAGAGTTGAAATATCTAACTTTTTGACAGAGTTTGTGAACTATTTTGAAGATTTTACATTTAAATAAATAAAAGTTGTTTTTAAAATTGTAGTCCAGATGTTTGACGAGTAATATGTTATATATTCCCTTCATTCAAATTTATGTGAACTTGTTTGATTGGACACGGAATTTAAAAAAATGAAGATTTTTAGAATTTGTGGTCCTAAACAATTCAAAAAGGGGCCAGAGTATTTGTGTGGTTATAAAGACTTCTCATTAAGGGTAAAATTGTAAGTTTAAGTTGAATTGTTACCAAATTTAGAAAATAATCATTCTTTTTGGAACGGACCAAAAAAAAATAATTTTACATAAACTGGCATAGAGAAAGTAATAAAATGAAACGGTAATTATCTGTGATTAAGATTTTTAGACTTCAAAAGAGTCCAATTTTTCGGCAGAGAATGAGAAACATCATCTTATTGATTTTAGACAAACAGCTAAAAGCTCTTTGTTTGTCTTCACCTTGTTTAGACCCAAGTGGGTTGATGTGTTTGCCTCAAACAGCTAAAGGCAACAACCTAAATAGATAAAAGAGAAGTTTGTACTTTATCGATTTTGATTTCCTACTTCATTTCTTTTCCATTTTCTGTCACTAATTAAAATGTGCCACTCTCTATCACAATAAACTGAACGTGACAAGTCGTAACCAGAGTAACCCCAGATAAGTACGTCTGCATAAATTGTAGGGATTCTAGAAATATGTTATGAGTACCTCAACCATAGACATGCCTTTCACAGATTTGGCAAACCATGCTTTTCTAGACAAGTGAAAAGTTATCTAGAACTGTTTGTGAAATTGTGTGAAAAGTTTGCTGGAGTATTTATTCGTGCATTTCTTGAAAAAAGTTTTTTGTTATTTTTTGGCTGGTAAAAAAACAAAAGGTCTTTCGGAAAATTATTCCCCAAAAAGTTTTCCAAACATGCTAGTGTTGGAATATGTACAACGGACATAACTTCTAGATGATCATTGAAGAAGCATATACATTGCAGTTGACAATTTTGTTCTACTTAAAGGTTTGAACTTTTATTATTACCACAAGCTTTCGAGCTCAAAACCTAGATTTCTTACCAAAAAGCGGAACCAATATTTTAATTCAGTAAGTGCGAAATACTATTGGACTCGTTACACTTTTTCGAGAACTATTCTTAATATACTCGCGTTATGCGTGTCCCTTGTATTAATACAAATAAACTTTTTAAAATAATATGAATAATATTCAAAAGTTGAGTTTATATTATAATATAAAAATAACAAAAAATTACAAATTCCAAGATGATAAAATATTGATCTTGTTTAGGGATTTGGTCCAGTCTAGTAAATATTTCTTCAGTTTCACAGAAAGGTAAAAATATCGTTTAATTATACATGCGCATCTGGGTACATGCGTTTTATGTATATTTCATGTTATTTATTTCAATTGTGTTTGGTAATTTACCAACAATCAGTAGCTGATCTACATGGAATTTTTTAGGTGCTTAATAACTCATTACCTTTGACCCGACTTCATAGATTTACATATGCAATTATCAAAAAAAAAATTAAAATTTAAATGCACTCATCACTAAATTTATTTTTCCTCTTCTTTTGAAACTTTTAGCGGCGAGCACCCATGGCTTTGAATTCCTGGATCTGCTAGTGCCAATAATAAAAACATACTATCCATATTTTGCTCATTTACGAGAATGCTAAAACTTGTACCATTATTGTCATGAACCAAAACTAACCTTGTCGTAATGGCGCCTATCATGGTACTAGGTCAGCCGACACATTACCAGGAACCATTGATATTTCATATTCCAAAGATAAATTCAAAGCTACTCATAATATAACCTTCGCAAAGAGTTCAACTAAAAATAGAAGTGCGGAAAAGAAAAACCCGACATCGGGGTGTCACTAGTCATGAGCAACTACTACAACTGTCTGATAATATCAAGACTAACATAGTCTGGAAAATAACCAAAGACAACTAAGGGAGGATAAAGAGGGAGAAAAGCAGGGCTGCGATCGCCAGACAGCTACCTTGCTAACTCCGATGGATCTGCAACTGAATAATCAACAACCGCTATCGTGTCCAGAAACGCCTGGACCTGCAAACAAGGTGCAGGAAGTAACGGGAGTATGCCAACTCAGTAAGTAACAACAGTAAATATAGGCTGAGAAGTAGTGACGAGCAAAAATACAAGTATAGTTCATATCACAAAACTTAGTAAAACACGACATACTTTAAAACCAGAGTTTGAGTCAAATAAGCTCGTTTAAATCCAGTTTTCAGTAAAATCATTCAAAAACATCTTTCAACCGTTTACAAACAAAGGCTCAATGCAAGCCCCTCGGGCAAACATCACTCTTATACAGCCCCTTAGACAAACATCACTCTTATACAACCCCTCGGGCAAACATCACAATCACTCATGCCTCACAGTCACTCATGCCTCCCATTCACTCAATACTCGGCACTCAGTAGGTACCTGCAATCACGAGGGGTGTGTACAGACTCCGGAGGGGCTCCTTCAGCCCAAGCGCTATATCAAGCCAATCATGGCATAAATCAATGAGGCCCACAGCCTATATCAAAAGTGTTGCGGCGTGCAGCCCACTCCTATAAATAAACATGTTGCAGCGTGCAAGCCCAATCCCATAAATAAATATGTTGCAGCGTGCAGCCTGATCCCCTAAATAAACAAACAATCAGGCCCTCAGCCTCACTCATAAATATCCTCACAATCAATCCTTCGGCCTCACTCAATCATAAACCTTTTCAGCCTCTCGGGCTCTCAGAAATCAAAGTATTCAGTCTGAACAACATTTATATGATGCATCAAAATAGAGTAATAGAGACTAAGTTATGCAGTAAATATGTATAAACATGACTGAGTATAAATTTTCAATAAAAAAGAATGAGAGGAAAGCAAGAAAAGATCTCTAAGGGTCCAAACAACACTGGCATAAGGCCCAAACATGGCATCCAGCCTTATTTACATAAATTATTTCTAAAACACGCAAGAAGCATATAGTTTCAACAAAATGTTCAGCTTTACAGTTACTACAGGACGAACCAAGTCGAAATCCCCAACGGTGCATGTACACACGCCCATCAGCTAGCATGTGCGTCACCTCAAAAAATTCAAATGACACAAAATCTGGGGTCTCATACCCTCAGGACAAGATTTACAATCGTTAATTACTTCAAATCGGTCAAATCTATACTCCACGATGCTCTTGACCCTCGATTCGGCCTCCAAATGCTCTGAATCTATTCACAACTATTACAATACATCAATATACGCTAAAGGAGTGAATTCCACCAGAAAAAAATACCAAATTAGACCCCAAACCCGATATTGGCTCAACCCGGCCCCACGTCTCAAATCCGACAAAAATTACAAAACTTGAAAGCCCATTCACTCACGAGTCCATACATACAAAATTTATCAAAATCCGACACCGTTTGGTTTCTCAAATCCTCACATCAAACTCACCAAAATCCCAAACCTTAACCCCTAATTTTCACCCCTAAGTTCCACTAATTAAATGATAAAACAACGGGAAAACACCATAGATAGGAGTGTTAGATCTCAAGCAACTTACCTCACTGAAAGCCCTTGAATCTCCCTTCAAAAATCACTCCAAAAGCTCCAAAAATTGACTTGAAAATGGTGGAAATGAGCCAAAATTCGCGAAGTGTTCTATTTATAGTTTCTGCCCAGGTCTTTCACACCTGCAACGCAATAACCACACCTACGGTTTCGCATTTGCGTAAAAAATCCTCTACAAATGTGGAAAGTCACTAAAACCCCCAACTTCACACTTGTGTTCCAAATCTGCATCTGCATCCGCGCCCCTCGCAGGTGCAGATAAGACCTCGCACCTGCGGCCACTACCTGACCTCTTCTTCTTCGCATCTGCGGGCAACTACTCGCTATTACGGGCTAGAAGATGTAACCTCCCCTACGTAGTTGCGGACCTAGCCTACCTCAACACTGTCCGCACCTGCGAACTCCCACGCGAGCCTGCGACCTCGCACCTACAGCTCCCCATCCGCAGGTTTGGAAAACACCAGCAGCCTCAAACACCAGCAGATTCAGCCATCTCCTAAGTCCAAAATTGATCCAGTAACCACTTGAAACTCACCCGAGATCGTCAGGAACTTAACCAATAATACCAACAAGTAATATATCAACATACGAACTTAGTCGAACCTTCGAATCACTCAAAACAACGTCAAAATGCCAAATTACTCTCGGATTCAAGCCTAAGAACCTGTAACCTTCCAAATTCCGCAAACGACGCCGAAACCTACCAAACTACGTCCGAATGACCTCAAATTTTATACACGCGTCATAAATGAAACTTCGAACCTACTCAAACTTCTACCGTTGCAATATTTTGGGGATCAACCTGAATCCCTTCCCTGGAAACAACATGGCCAAAAAAGACAATTGATTCTAGCCAAAATTCACATTTTGAAAACTTTGCATACAACTGGTGCTGATGAAGAGTCTGCAGAACCCCTGAGGTGAGTAGCATGATCTTCCTGACTTCGCGAATAAACAAGGATGTCGTCAATGAAGACAATCACAAAGGAGTCAAGAAACGGTTTGAAAACTCGATTCATAAGATCCATAAAAGCTGTTGGGGCGTTGGTTAGCCCAAAAGACATATCGAAGTGCCCATATCGAGTTCTGAAGGCAGTCTTAGGAATATCCTGCTCCCTGATTTTTAACTAGTGATACCCGGACCGCAAATCAATCTTTGAGAAGAACCTAGCACCTTGCAACTGATCGAACAAATCATCTATCCGGGGCAATGGGTATTTGTTTTTGATAGTGACCTTGTTGAGCTACCGATAATCAATACACATCCGAAGCGATCCGTCTTTCTTTTTGACAAAAAAAACCGGTGCGCCCCACGACGACACACTTGACCGTATGAAACCCTTTTCTAATAGATCTTTCAATTGCTCTTTTAACTCTCTCAATTCGGCTGGCGCCATTTGGTAAGGTGGAATAGATATTGGCTGCGTATACGGAAATACATCAATCCCGAAATCGATCTCTCTGGAATCCCAGGAAGCTCGCCCATAAATACTTCAAGAAATTCATTCACAACAGGCACATATTCAAGAGCAAGCACCTCTGAAGTGGTGTCCGCAACCCGGACCAAATGGTAGATGCACCCTTTTCTGATCATCTTTGAGGCTGTAACGTGGGAAATAAATCTACCCCTTGGCACAACATTATTCCCCTCCCACTCGATAACTAATTCGTTAGGAAACTCAAGCCTCATAATCCTGGTTCGGCAGTCGAGTTTAGCAAAGCACGAATAGAGCCAATCCATCCCTATAATTACATCAAAATCTACCATTTCTAACTCAATAAGATCGGTCGTGGTATCCTGACCACGCACCGTGACAACACAATTTCTATAGACTCGCACGGCCGTAATAGAATTACCAACCGGAGTCGACACAGAGAACGGCTCGTGAAGCTGTTCGGATTTTATCCCAAAACTTGAAGCAATAAATGGAGTAACATATGACAAAGAGCGGGATCAATACAAGCATAAACATCATGTGACTGAACAGTGACAATACATGTGACATCATCTGGGGAAGCCTCCGCACTCTGGCGATCACTCAAAGCATAGAATCGTCTGGGTCCCCCTTGACCCCGTGCTCCACCCCTAGCTATATCTCGCCCTGCTGGAGCTGGAGGGCGTGCTGAAGATGTAGCGGCTGAAGAGCTGGATGACTGAGCAGTACCTCTACCCGCGCCCTGACGGGTGCGTGGAAGTCTCACTGGATATGACCTCTCTCTCTATATCTATAGCACACCGATATATCCAAGTAACAAGGCTCAGAATGGGACCACCCACACTTAGGGCATGGGACCCTCCGCTGCTGCTGGAACGTCCCACCTGAACGACCCGACTGATGGAACCTTCTGCTATATGAACCTGGTCCAAAGTGACCTCCCCACTGATAACTGTGCCCTGGTGACGGGGCACTGGCTGAGGACTGAGCATAGGACTGGGATGGCCCTGATGGCCCTCTCCCAAGGACCAATCTCCCTACTTCAACTGAACTCCCAGGGTTGCCCGCTGGCCGGGACCTACTACTACTCTCCCTCTCCATTCTAATCTTCAACTTCCAAGCCTCTGTGTCCTGGGCGAATCCCACGATCTTCCCATAATTCATATCCGAATGCAAGGCAGCTGTAGCAGTTCATTAACAACCAAGGGACCAAGGCCTTGCACAAACCGTCGAACTCTGGCCTCCATAGTCGGCATCATGTGGATGGCATATTTGGACATGTGCACGAACTCTATGTGGTACTCCCACACACTCAGTTTGCCCTGTTTAAGGGCCTCAAACTCTATAGCGTGGGCTGGCATAGTCTCGGCAAGAAATAAATGATCCATGAATGCATCAACAAACTCATCCCACTTTTCCGGAGGGCTCCCCTCCTCACGGGACCCCTCCCACATCTCAAACCACGAATACGCTTATCCCTTTAACTGATAGGAAGCCAACTCAACCCCCTCGGTCTCTGTATCCTTCATAACCCGAAGGGTCTTACACATCTCATCAATGAACTCCTGAGGATCAGCCTCTGGGTCGGTGCTTGTGAACTCTGGAGGGGCTAACCGCAGAAACTGGTTGACTCTGGAACTTGAAGAATCCCCTTGCTCGCAAGAGGATGCAGGGGAAACGTGTGATCTTTGGGCCTGGGAGGCCACTAGCTTAGTCAACATCTGAATAGCTCCTCTGAGGTCCCCATCAAAAATACCGGGACCAGATGCTGGGACTGAAGAAGAATCAGGAACATCAGCGGGAGGGACTGTAGCACCCTCCGCTGGAGCAGGAATAGGAATATCCCGGCCTGGGATGGAAGAGTCAGGTAGATTCAGGGTCGGGGAATCATTCTCACCTGCACCATCAGATAAGGAATTCACGGCCACTCCTGGGGTGGCATTGGCCTCTGGGCCTAGTCGGGCTCTCTTCTTGGGTGCCATGTACTGAAAATTAGAACAATGCATGGGTTAGATAAATATGTTTTCACCTTCCACTTCATCGCACGATACAGAGTAACAATGAAAGGGTATTTTCCTAAATGTCCATGCATCCCCCTAATTATAGATGTGGTCGACAACACACCGATAAGAACGACTCTACTAGATACGGCTCCGAGACATCCTAGGACACTTTTAAAAACCTTAGGCTCTGATACCAAGTATGTCACTCCCCAAAACCTAGGGACGAGACCGGCGCCTAACCGGATGATCCGGTCAAGCGGACCTGGATTGCCTTTCCTACCAAACGCATCACCCCGTGTTTATAATATACATTATTCGACATCAATTAGAAATTTAGAGTTTAAGCATGAATCCACTACTTGAGTTCATATTATCCTTTATCATTTCCACATTTGATAATCACAAAACATTCAACAATTCTGATTCGGACCACGATTACTAGTAAACACATTTACCGCCCAAAATGTATATATGTACAACCCACATCATGTCTACAGAGCCTCTAAGAGTACTGAGGGTTTACACAATACTTGCCGGAAACAAGGCCCCGGCTATACCTTAAAATATATAACATATACAAAAAAAAATGATGTAGATTACACGCGGCCTCGAGAGGAAATGGGGCTCACCGGATCTGCTGAAGGTACAAAGGGGAAACACCACTATCGGCGGTCTGAGCTACCTGCTTTGGAACCACCTACATCCATATAAAAGATGTAGCACCCCCGGCAAAAGGGACGTTAGTACCATTGAATAGTACTAGCATCTATGAACCAAGTTTATTCCAAGTAGAATCAAACAATACACAATTAGAAAGAAATTAGGGTAACCACACAAGTACCACACAAGTATATAGAAAACCACAATGAATATTTCAGAGTTAATTGTTTCAATTTTTCCCATCTGTTGCGGCACGCAACTCCATCCCACCGTACATTCTCTTCTCACCCTTATTACCTCTCCACCCTTATTACTTCGTGTTGCGGCGCGCAACCCGATCCCATCATACATTCTCATTTCACCCTTATTTCCTTTCCACCCTTATTACTTCGTCTTGCGGCTTGCAACCCGATCCCACCGTACGTTCTCATTTCACCCTTATTGCCTCTCCACCCTTATTACTTCGTGTTGCGGCGTGCAACCCGATCCCATTGTACTTTTCCATTTCATAACAACAATCACCAACATTTATATCACAAGGATCTTTATCATGAAGAACATAAGTTCATATCAACCAATAACTATGTGAAATCAAGGCACAATGATCCTTACCAATCAACAATTCATATATGGTGTTGCCATAATTATTTAACTCAATAAAATCAGCCCATATTCACTTTCATTATTTAATACACAACATTGAGCACTTGGATACATTCAACACTTTATTTCATTATCGTTTCTTTCGTTTTTCAACACATCCTCTCATACCGATGTATTCAACATTTAACGAGATTTACACATGGTAGGATAAGAACAAAGAGTCACCCTTCAAAATCTCAATTAGCATGGTAATTGACTTAAGAAAATCAGAGAATGAAGTCATACCACTCGACACAGCAGGACAAACAATTCACATATGCTCAAGCAAGAATTTCATACTGTAAACTCGGACACCAACAAGGTAACTATACAAAGATTAAAGTTTGCCATACATGCCTTGAGTTGGAATTCCCCTTTAATTTTCTACCACAATTCACCGGACCTTCTATCACCTTCAATCTAGTTCACAATGTGACATAATTGAACTTAGAAGTAGGAAAAATGATCATGTCTTGAACTCACTTGAGCATTCTATCAAACAGTAGGTGTTCCTTTAGATTAAATGGACTCTTTTTAGTGAAAGATTACTCTAACCCATTTTCTTTTACTAGATTATGACTAGTTGGTTACATGCATGCAAGACTCCTACACCCATCTTCATGAACTCACCTAACCATGTTTCACTTTAACAAAAATCTGGAAATTAAGGTTGATGGGGTGGAAGCTTACCTCTTGTAGTGAAGAAAATTGTGTTCTACTTGATCAATTCCAGGCCTGAGTAGTGTTGCAGGAACAAATTTGATGAAGTTGGAACTCTCTCTATCTCTATAAACCACTATCTTCTCTCTCTAATTTATCAGAAAATGAGCTTAACATGAAAGGGGTATGTGTTTTAATGAACTAGGGGTCGGGTATAAAATTAGAAATTTAACAGTCCCGAAGCAGAAATGCTGTCAGGAATGTTATCATATTCCTGCTATGCGGTCCGCATTCCTGTCGCATAATTAGCCCTCAAATGGGCCAAAAAGAAAAGTAGACTTCCCAGGTATGTGACCACTATGCGGTCCGCATTCCTGTCGCATAATTAGCCCTCAAATGGGCCAAAAAGAAAAGTAGACTTCCCAGGTATGTGACCACTATGCGGTCCGCATACCTATTATGATATCGCATAATGCGTCGGATAACTCCCTCCGCAAAAGTCAAGGTGCAAGAATGCGACAAATATGCGGCCCGCATTCATGAAATGGGATCGCATTCTGGGGCGCATAGATGTCCTCAAAATGGAAAGCAAACTGTCCAGGTATGCGACCACTATGCGGTCTGCATACCTGATCTGCGATCATAGTGGACCGCAGACCTGCGCAAATCTGAAAAATTATATCTTTTAAAGCCCGGGGTACTTTTTACTCAAAAAGGGTCCGTTTTAATAATTTCCACAGTTATAAAAACACGGGGACCTATTTGGGCATTATTTTTAGCCATAAAATTTTACGGGTTTTTACACTTATAGCGGAATTTGTGTGAAATGAGTAATTGGTTATTGCATGATTGAGGGCATATTGATTATGTTCTTTCGGGTTTTGTATGGCATCATATCATCTGATTCTATGTGGTTATGGTATTGCACTTGGGTACTTGATGTCGAATTTTGCGTGGTTATTCATTTTGAGCAAGGCGAAGCGAGGTATATAATATGGACCAACATTTGGATGGGGTCATGCATCGCAACAAATTTATGTTGAGATATGATCCTTTGTGTTGGATTCATGTGTTTTGGTTCTCCAGTTTGTGCTTAGCTCTTAGCATGGTGTTGTGATGGTACTTATTAAGCTGGCAGAACAATCATCTCATTTGAGGCATTTTTAGGGTTGAGTACATTTGGAATGTTGCTATTTTGTGCACGCTTTAAGTTGTATTGATATGTCATGTCACTAGAAGGATTATGTTAGATGGGATGAGGTCATCGTACCTAGAATAGGTGCTATTATTTTTTTTTTGTGTGGAATATTTGGAAGGATAATATCTGGAGTCGGCTTAGGTAATTTTCCATAGTTCCTATCGGAGGAGAGGGAGTTTCAAAACTTGTTGATTCGACGAATGGTTACGGGTTTCCGCGTGTTTCCTTCATCATTTAGCAGTATATGAAGGTGTTAAGACAGGGCTTTGTTTGATAAAAGGTGTATTACCGGCATTGGGTTGTTTGAGCAGCTACTATGATTAGAAATTATCACTATGAGTGTTTGAATTATGTGGTATATCATGTGATTTCAACTTGGGTTATGACTATGGCTTGATACATGTGTTCAGACTCATACAGTGTGTGGATGCGAGATTCTGATCTTATAAGACTATCGGATGTAGAAATCGGATTCTAAGGCTTATGTGCCGAGTTAAATTAGGAACATTCAGTTATGTTGTGTTATCAGACCTATATGGGATAGGGTGACGTGGGATCACTCCCGGGGTATGTGCATGGTAAGGTTATGCGGCAGATTGATGATTTTAAGAACAAATCTTGGCACGTTCTAGGATGAACGTGTGTTTAAGTGGGGGAGGATGTAACGACCCGACCAGTCGTTCTGAGCAATTAAACTTCGCTCGATTGTTGAGGGCACGAGTAGCTCCGTATGATGTATTATTGACTTATGTGAATCATCGACTTTGGTTTTCAGTTTATTCGGAATTGATTTGGAGGAATGATTCACAGCTAGAAGCTTTAAACAAGAAAGGATTTACAAGGTTTTGACTATAGAGTAATTGACCTCGGATTGGATTTCTGATTGTTCCGTTAGCTCTGCTGGGTGACTTTTGACTTTGGAGGGTGTCCGGAAAGTGAGTTGGAGGTCTGTGGTAGAATTACGTTTGAACTGGCGAAAGTTGAAAATTTGGTGATTTTGGCTGGCAGTGGAAAAATTGATATCGGGGTTGGAATGGTATTCCAAAGGATTGGCCTAGGCCAACGACCCCGACAGAGATTCGCAGTTTCTTGGATTTGTATGGGTATTATCGGAGGTTCGTGAAGGGATTATCTACCCTCGCCTCCCCATTGTTTAAGCTGACACAGAAGGCGGTTAAGTTCCAGTTTTCCGATTCTTGTGAAAAGAGTTTTCAGGAATTCAAATTGAGATTGACTACTACGCCAGTGTTGACCTTGCCAGAAGGTTCAGAAGGGTTTGTGGTGTATTGTGATGCTTCGAGGGTTGGTTTGGGGTGTGTATTGATGCAATGTGGTAAGGTAATAGCATATACTTCTAGGCATCTCAAGAATCACGAAAAGAATTACCCGACGCATGATTTGGAGCTCACGGCGGTCATGTTTGCATTGAAAATATGGTGGCATTATCTTTATGGGGTCCATGTGGACGTGTTCACAGGCCACAAGAGTCTTCAATACTTATTCAAGCAGAAGGAGTTAAACTTAAGGTAGCGGAGGTGGTTAGAGTTGCTCAAGGATTATGATATGAATATTTTGTACCATCCGGGAAAGGCGAATATGGTAGCCGACGCTCTTAGTCGAAAATTCGTGGGTAGGTTGGCTCATTTGAAAGCAGGTCAAAGGCCTTCGGCTCGAGAGGTTTATCAGTTGGCTAGTTTGGGGGTCTGTATTTTGACCTCAGACGAAGGGGATGTCGTGGTGTGTAATGGAGCAGAATCTTCACTTGTAACAGAAATCAAGTAAAATCAATTCAGAGATCCAGCATTGGTACAGTTGAGAGAGGCAAATATGAATCATAAAACTACAACATTTTCACACGGCAATGATGACAGTGTTTTGCTGTGCCAAGGGAGGCTGTGTGTTCTGGACGTGGATGATCTTTGGGAAAGGGTAATGGTAGAGGCTCACAATTCCAGGTATTCAGTACACCCAGGTTCTACGAAGATGTATCATGATCTGAAAAAGATTTATTGGTGGAAGGGTATGAAGAGGGGTGTGGCAGACTTTGTGGCTAGGTGTCCGAATTGTCAGCAAGTGAAGGCCGAGCATTAGAGGCCCAGTGGGTTGGAACAACTTATGGAAATAATAATGTGGAAATGGGAGATGATCAATATGGACTTTGTGGTGGGGTTACCTCCCACTCCACGTAGGTTCGACTCTGTTTGGGTAATAGTGGATCGACTCACGAAATCAACTCACTTATTTCTAGTCAAGTCCACCGATACTGCGGAACAATACGCTCAGTCGTATATCAAGGAAATAGTCAGACTCCATAGCACTCCAGTATCTATTATCCTGGATCGAGGGGAGTTCACAACTAACTTTTGGAAGAAATTTCAGCAAGGTTTGGGTACGCTGGTAAATATCAGCACAACATTACATCCATAGACTGATGGGCAGGCAAAGCGGACCATTCAGATGCTTGAAGATATGTTATGGGCTTGTGTATTAGATTTAAAAGGTAGCTGGGATGATCACTTGCTTCTAATAGAATTTACTTATAATAACAGTTTCCATGCTAGTATTCAGATGGCCCCATTTGAGGCATTGCACGGAAGGAGATGTAGGTCTCCGATTGGATTGTTCGAGGTTGGCGAGGCGGAACTGTTAGGGCCGGATCTTATGCACCAAGCTATGAAAAAAGTTAAGGTTATTCAGGAAAGGATGAAAACCGCTCAGAGTCGTCAGAAATCCTATGCGGACGTTCTTCGAAGAGATTTGGAGTTTCAAGTCGATGATTGGGTATTCTTGAAGGTGTCTCCCATGAAGGGAGTGATGCGGTTTGGGAAGAAAGGGAAATTGAGCCCAAAGTATGTCGGGTCATATAGGATTGCTCAAAGGATAGGACAGGTGGCTTATAGGCTGGAATTGTCCCCTGAGCTGTCATTAGTGCACCCATTGTTTCATGTGCCCATGTTGAAGAAGGTGATTGGGGATCCGTCCGCCATTGTACCAGTTGAGACAGTTGAAATTAATGAGGGGTTGTCATATGAAGACGTTCCAGTTGCTATTCTTGATAGGCAAGTCTGTAGATTGAGAAACAAAGAGATTACGTTTGTTAAAGTATTATGGCAGAGTCAACAAGTCGAAGAAGCCACGTGGGAAGCGAAAAATGAAATGAAAGAGAATATCCGCACTTGTTTGAATAAGTCTGGTAGTGGTTTTGAAAGTTGTCATTCCTAAGCAATTATATATTGTGTTAAATTTTGTGCAAGAACACTCCACTCCCCTAATTACCCTACTATTATGACTTCTCAAAATTTGTGCCATAAGAATATATATGTTGTTGTGATTAGCTGAATTATGTACAACTCATTGTAACAGTTGAGTTATGTGCAAATTTGTGGAGTTAACCGAATTATGTGAGGCTTGTGGAAGTAATCGAATTATATGTAGCTTGTTGAAATGACCGGACTATGTACAAGTTGATAGAGTAACTGAAAATGTGTGGAATTTGTTAAAATGTTTTTCTGGGGCTCTCTGACAGGTAGATAGGCCTAATTACAAAGGAAACTCTGGTAAAATTTTCAGGAAATATCGGAGTTAGTAAAAATTTGGGGGTTGGCTTATTTTGTGTTTTCCTACTCTATTGATTCCCCGATCTTCATTCGAGGACGAATGATTTTAAGTGGGGGAGAATGTAAGAACCCGTAAAATTTTATGGCTAAAAATAATGCCCAAATAGGTCCCCGTGTTGTTATAACTGTAGAAATTCTTAAAACGGACCCTTTTTGAGTAAAAAGTACCTGGGGACTTAAAAGGTATAATTTTCCAGATTTGTGCAGGTCTGCGGTCCACTATACGATCGCAGATCAGGTATGCGGACCGCATAGTGGTCGCATAGCTATCCATTTGGAGGACAACTATGCGGCCCAGAATGCGATCACATTTCAAGAATGCGGGCCGCATAGTTGTCACATTCTTGCACCTTGACTTTTGCGGAGGGAGTTATGCGACGCACTATGCGATTGCATAACAGGTATGTGGACCGCGTAGTGGTCGCATACCTGGGCAGTCTACTTTTCTTTTAGGCCCATTTGGCGGCCAATTATGTGACAGGAATGCAGACGACATAGTAGGAATGCAATCGAATTCCTGACCACATTTCTGCTTCGGGACTGTTAAATTTCTAATTTTATACCCGACCGCCAGTTCATTAAAACACATACCCCATTCATTTTAAGGTCATTTTCTGATAAATTAGAGAGATGAGAGAGTGGGTTCTATGGAGAGAGAGTTCCAACTTCATCAAATTTGTTCCTCCAACACTACGCATGCCTGAAATTGATCAAGTAGAACACTATTTTCTTCACTACAAGAGGTAAGCTTCCAACCCATCAACCTTAACTTCCAGATTTTTGTTAAAGTGAAACATAGTTAGGTGAGTTCATGAAGATGGGGGTAGGAGTCTTGCATGCATGTAACCAACTAGTCATAATCTAGTAAAAGGAAATGGGTTAGAATAATCTTTCACTGAAAAGAGGCCATTTAATCTAAGGGAACACCTACTGTTTGATAGAATGCTCAAGTGAGTTCAAGACATGATCATTTTTCCTACTTCTAATTTCAATTATGTCACATTGTGAATTATATTGAAGGTGATAGAAGGTCCGGTGAATTGTGGTAGAAAATTAAAGGGGAATTCCAATTTAAGGTATGTATGGAAAACTTTAATCTTTGTATAGTTACCTTGTTGGTGTTCGAGTTTACGGTATGAAATTCTTGCTTGAGCATATGTGAATTGTTTGTCTTACTATGTCGAGTGGTATGAATTCATTCTCTGATTTTCTTAAGTAAACTACCATGCTAATTGAGATTTTGAAGGGTGAGTTTTTGTGTTTATCCTACCATGTGTAAAGCTCGTTAAATGTTGAATACATCGGTATGAGAGGATGTGCTGCAAAACAAAAGAAACGATAATGAAATAAAGTGTTGAATGTATCCAAGTGCTCAATGTTGTGTAGTAAATAATGCAAGTGAACATGGGCTGATTTTATTGAGTTAAATGATTGTTGCAATGCCATATATGAATTGCTGATTGGTAAGGATCATTGTGCCTTGATTTCACATAGTTATTGGTTGATATGAACTTATGATCTTCATGCTAAATATCCTTGTGATATAATTGTTGGTGTTGTTGTTATGAAATGGGAAAGTACGGTGGGATAGGGTTGCGTGCCACAACACGAAGTAATAAGGGTGGAGAGGCAATAAGGGTGAAATGAGAACGTACGGTGGGATCGGGTTGCGTGCCGCAGCACGAAGCAATAAGGGTGGAGAGGCAATAAGGGTGAAATGATAATGTACGGTAGGATCGGGTTACGCGTCGCAACACGAAGTAATAAGGGTGGAGAGGTAATAGGGTGAGATGAGAATGTACGGTGGGATCGAGTTGCGCGCTGCAACAGATGGGAAATTGAAACAAGTAACTGTGAAATCTTCATTGTGGTTTTCTGTATAATTGTGTGGTACTTCTGTGGTTACCCTAATTGCTTTCTAGTTGTGTATTGTTTGATTCTACTTGGAATAAACTTGGTTCATACATGCTAGTAGTATTCAATGGTACTAAGGTCCATTTTGCCGGGGGCGCTACATCTTTTATATGGATGTAGGTGATTCCACAACAGGTAGCTCAGACCGCCGATAGTGGTGTTTCCCATTTGTACCTTCAGCAGATCCAGTGAGCCCCATTTCCTCTCGGGGCCGTGTGTAATCTACATTTTCTTTTTGTCTATGTTATGTATTTTAAGGTATAGTCGGGCCCTTGTTGCCGGCAAGTATTGTGTAAACCCTTAGTATTCTTAGAGGCTCCGTAGACATGATGTAGGTTGTACATATATGCATTTTGGGCGGTAAATGTGCTTACTAGTAATCGTGGTCCGAATCGGAAATTTGAATCTTTTGTGATTATAAAATGTGGAAATGATAAAGGATAATATGAACTCAAGTAGTGGATTCATGCTTAAACTCTAAATTGCTAATTCATGTGGAATAATGTATATTATAAACACGCGGTGATGCGTTGGGTAGGAAAGGTAATCCAGGTCTGCTTGACCGGGATCATCCGATTAGGTGCCGGTCTCGTCCCTCAGTTTTAGGGCGTGACATTAAGACCACAATATAACTGCTCCATGTATGCCTAAGACCAACGAATCACAACTCCTCATAGCATAGAAAAGTAACTCATCAATCATTTCAGGACACGAAAAAACTCAACAACAACTGAATGGCATATCCCTCAACAATAGCAGTTCTGACTCAACAAATCCGACCCGGTGCAAAAAACATATCCAAATTGGGCCTAATAATGAACTCCAAATCAATACGGCCATCCACAATAGACAAATAACCCTCCGAAGGTCCACAATGAATGAATCACAACACATACTATCCTCTGACTAACCTTGGCTACATCTTCACAACCCATAACTATGAAATCATCTACTCATTAGACTTCCCAGTCTCTAGATCCATAGAGCACATGAATCACCATATCCGATCTCAACTCTGCCGCCTGAATGTCTAGTAATTCTCCAATAAATGATCATACTACAATGAATACCCCTATAATCCTTTTGTTCCACAAGGAAAAATTTGAATATCCGTTGTCGACCAACTAGGAGAGTGTCGCCACACCATTGAAGTATCTATAAATCAAAACACAGTGCCTCTTCTGAAACTTACACCCTCATCAAGCCATATCTAGTAGTAATATCATTTATCTGATCATTTGAGACCATCCATGCTGCCTCAGAATTCAGGACCTTTATTTCGAAACTGCATTGTGATCTAGCACCTGTAATCTCAATACTTCACCACACACCACACCTATTATTCCAATAGATGAAAGATACGAAAAAAATCTCAAAATCAACTCTGACTCGCAAGCAACTACATACTCAATTAGCTAAGAACTTTCCATTTGATTTCATCTTGGAGAAAATTACAGTATGCCTCACGCCCCACACACCAGTAGCAAATATACATCTCAAACCATGGTAGAGACCATCATGAACCCTCCGAAACCCATTTGCACTTAACCAAACTGTCAGGACTGAATTCCTCTAATTCAACTAAGCTACGCAGGCCGTCAAAACCCAAGAGTCTCACAACAAAACACCTGTAGAAAATCGCCACGTCATGTGCCCCCAAAGAACCGATCATACACATTACCATGCAGATCCAACCTACAACTAAGCTTTCCTATTATCCGAGTTCCTTCCGAATTTCTTTCAAATTGATACTTCTTCTTGCTAGAACACTACTAACCTTAACCAAAACTTACCACACGAGACCCTAGAATAAAACTACACCACCCTAAGGTTCATAAACCATTGTATCCCTTCTTAAGAACCTCCAAAAGTACCATAATCGAGACATTCACTCAGAAGAGACCTTCTATGAATTTAAGATATTCTTTCACTTCCTTGATACTGAAATGTAGAATCCATAATGATATAGAAATTCCACAAGTCTTGAAACTCTCCAGTATAAATCTCAGTTTCAAGCCAAATACACATCCTGAAGATTCCCAATTGTTACATATAAATCTTGAATCCACTAGAACCATTCTCGAGAGTCATTTACTCTGCTCAAAACTCAACTAAACCTACCAAACAGACAGAACGACCTATGCCCCATTCACACACCAATACCCAAGGGAGTAACCCACACTCCTCAGCAACCGAGCAATCTCCTACTCCTCACACACTATATCCTTCACAACGAACCACTCAATTATTCCATGATTCCCACATACACATAGAGTGTGATACAATATGTATCCAGACATTCCCTTACTCGATTCATCCTCAATCTCAACCACGATAGTCACAACTGATTCAGCATTTTACCCCTAACCGAAACCACTACAACACATAATCGTGCAATTAACTCGTTGACAGAAGACTCCCCCACTTGGATCAAACCCATAGATAAAAACACACAATAACTCACAATGCGCATACTCCATTACTGCCATAATACCGCAGTGAGGTTCAACTAAATCCTTCATAAGCTCTTACAACGCAAGCCATCTAATACTTCAAATTATCTGCAAATCTCGCATTCAGCATTGCCATAGTCAGGCCAACTTCCACGAGCGATCTAAACTCAAATTGCAACATATATCATTCACTGGTAAAAAGAGAACTCACTACAAAACAACATAAGGATCACACCACCTCAGGACACCCCGTAGGAGATAACCTCACCTGCTTAGCCTCAAACTGATATCTCCCTACACTCCTCCATAATCATAACTATTACACAATCACTTTATCTCCCAGAGTCTGAACTCATAGCACAACATGAAGATCTACTTCACTCCACAACTAAACTACATGAGAGGTCCTTCAGCACACCCATAACTCGAGGCCATACGCCAAATCCACACAGAAGTCAAACACCCAATAGTCCTTGCTACATCTCCAGCAAACTCTTCTTGTCACATTCAAACAATTTGAACACATCTTGCAATCAAATCATACTCACCACATAGTCATCCAGTCAAAATTCCCACCAATAAGGACACAAACGAACATATAAGTCCCAAATGCACGTGCTCACACAATCGAAATCTCAGTACTCAAGTCACAACCAAATCCCAGCCTCAAGTCCTCCAGGCTGGCCCATCTTCAACATGTCAAAATCACATCTCGCACCTTCACCATGGAAATCACAAGTCATCGATGCACAACTGATACCGAGCGCTCATGTGCGCATATGAATGTATGGAAGGAATTCAAAGAGTTACCTTCAATATGAATCAATGTCGCCCGATAAGGAAAGAAACATGGGAAGTATATCCTAAATGTCCTGTAGCCTCTCGCAGATAGATATTGATGTTGTCATACCGATCCGTAAGACTCTACTAGACACTTGCTCATGACTCGTGAGACCTATGTAACCTAGGCTTTGATACCAACTTGTCACAACCCAGAACTAACCCTGTCGTGATGATGACGCCTATCGTGGTACTAGGCTAGCCGTCACATTACCAAAAATAAACATTGATATTTCATTTTCCGAAGATAAATTCAAAGCTACTCATAATATAACCTTCGAAAAGAGTTCAACTAAAAATAGAAGTGCAAAAAAGAACAGTCTGACATCATGGTGTCACTAGTCATGAGCAACTACAACGACTGTCTGATAATATCAAGACTAAAATAGCCCGGAAAATAACCAAAGACACTAAGAGAGGATAAAGAGGGAGAAAAGCAAGGTTGCGATTGCCAGGAAGCTACCTTGCTAACTCCGATGGATCTGCGACTGAATAATCAACAACTGCCACCGTGTCCAGAAATGCCTGGATCTGCACACAAGGTGCAGGGAGTAAAGTGAGTACGCCAACTCAGTAAGTAACAACAGTAAATATAGACTGAGAAGTAGTGACGAGCAAAAATGAAAGTATAGTTCATATCACAAACACTTAGTAAAATACGACATACTTTAAAACCAGAGTTTGAGTCAAATCAGCTCGTTTAAATCCTGTTTCTAGTAAAATCATTTAAAAACATCTTTCAATAATTTTCAAATAAAGGCTCAATGCAAGCATGAGCGAAGATGATAAATCATATATAGCCCCTCGGGAAAACATCACTCATATACAGTCCCTCGGGCAAACATCACTTATATACAGCCCCTCGGGAAAACATCACTCATATGCAGCCCCTCGGGCAAACCTCATAATCACTCATGCCTCCCATTCACTCAGCACTCGACACTCGCACTCAGTAGGTACATGCGCTCACTGGGGGTGTGTACAGACTTCGGAGGGGATCTTTCAGCCCAAGTGCTACACCAAGCCAATCATGGCATAAATCAATGAAGCCCTTTGGACTATATCAAACATGTTGCGACGTGTCGCCTGCTCCCAAAAATAAATATGTTGCAGCGTGCAGTCCGATCCCATAAATAAAAAAAAAATCAATCCCTCAGCCTCACTCATAAATATCATCACAATCAGGCCCTCGGCCTCACTTAGTTATAAATCTCTCTAGCCTCTCGGGCTCTCAGAAATTAAAGTATTCAGTCCAAACAACATTTATATTATGCATCAAAATAGAGTAATAGAGACTGAGTTATGTAGTAAATATGTCTAAACATGACTGAGTAAAAATTTTAAATAAAAAACAATGAGAGGAAAGCAATAAAAGACCTGTAAGGGTCCAAACAACACTGATATAAGGACCAAACATCGCGTCCAACTTGATTTACAGAAATTCTTTATAAAACATTCAAGAAGCATATAGTTTCACCAAAATATTCAGCTTTACAGTTGCTACAGGACGAACCAAGTCGCAATCCTCAATGGTGCATGCCCACACACCTGTCACCTAGATGTGAATCACCTCAAGATAGTCATATGACATAAAAATTCGGGGTTTCATACTTTCAGGAGAAGATTTACAATCGTCACTTACCTCAATCCGATCATATCTTTACTCCACGATGCTCTTGCCCCTCGATTCAGCCTCCAAATGCTCAGAATTTATTCACAACCAGTACAATACCATCAATATACGCTAAATGATGAATTCCTCAAGAAAAACAACCAAATTAGACCTCAAACACGAAATCGGCTCAATCCGGCCCCTGGGCCCATTTCTCAAAATCTGACAAAAATTATAAAACATGACAGACCATTCACTCACGATTCCATACATACGAAATTATCAAAATCTGACACCATTTGGTCCCTTAAATCCTCACATCAAACTCTCCAAAATCCCAAGCCTTAACTCCTCATTTTCACCCCTAATTTCCACTAATTAAATGATAAAACAACGAGAAAATACCATAGATTGGATTATTAGAGCTCAAGCAACTTAACTCGCTGAAACCCCTTGAATATCCCTTCAAAAATCAGTCCAAAAGCTCCAAAAACCGTCTTGAAAAAGGTGGAAATGAGCCAAAATTCACGAAGTGTTCTATTTATAGTTTCTGCCCAGGTCTTTCGCACCTGTGACCCAGTACCCTCACCTACGATTTTTCATTTGCGTAAACAATCCTCCCCACCTGTGGAAAGTCACTAAAACCCCAAACTTCGCACATGTGCTCCAAATCTGCATTTGTGCCCCTCGCAGGTGCGGAATAGACCTCGCACCTGGTACCACTGCCTGACCTTTTCTTCTTCGCATATGCGGGCAACTACTCACTTTTGCAGGCTCGGAGATGCGACCTCCCTTACGCAGCTGCAGACCCAACCTACCTCAACATTGTCTGCACCTGCGAACTCCCATACGCGCCTGCGATCTCGCAATTGCGGCTCCCTTCTGCAGGTACAGAAAACACTAGTAGCCTCAAACACTAGCAGATTCAGCCATCTCTCAAGTCCAAAATTGACCCGATAACCACTCGAAACGCACCCGATGCTCTCGAGACCTAAACCAATAATACCAACAAGTAATATATCAACATACGAACTAAGTTGAACCTTCGAATCACTCAAAACACCAACTTACTCTCGTATTCAAGCCTAAGAACCTCTAAACTTCCAAATTTTGCAAACGGCGCCGAAACCTACTAAACCACGTCCGAATGACCTCAAATTTTACACACACGTCACAAGTGACACTTCGAACCTACTTCAACTTCAGGAATCCCATTCCGACCCCGATATCAAATTTTCCACTGCCGACCAAAATCACCAAATTTCCAACTTTCGCCAATTCAAGCCTAATTCCACCATAGACCTCCAAATCACTTTCCGGACGCGCTCCAATGTCCAAAACCACCCAGCGGAGTTAACAGATAAGTCAATAATACATCATACGGTGCTACTCGTGCCCTTAACAACCGAGCGAAGTACAAATGCTCAAATCTACCGGTCGGGTCGTTACAATTATTCAATTCATATCTTAGTAATTATATAGGCATCCGAACTCAGATATTTTTAACCGTCCTTATAAATTTTTAACTTGATAGTTATCTTATTCTGTGTATAATTTATTTCTACAGTACTTCATTTATATGCAATCAATTACATAAGTACTTTATTTTTTTGTTCTTATTTCTTCTTGTGCAAAATGTTGATCAACCTTTTTACTCTTGTAAATTAGATTTCACGTTCAAAATTATCATTTAATTATTTCCAAATATTTGTGACTTGAATATTAATAATCCGATTAGAAAATAACAGTAGGAAAAAGAAAAAAAACAACTAAAATTTTAATTACTAAACTTTTTCATATTTGAAATTATAGAAAATTCTAAAATTATGTAATATTTGGAAACATAATAGAAGAACCTCGAACTTGATGTAGGCGCTTATTTGAGTTCCTATCATATAATTAAAACATAATTAGCATAAAAAATACTAATACTTTAAAATTGTAAAATTTAAAGGTTTAATAAAATGTTGAAATAAATATTAAGAGTTCAAAAAAAGTCTATTAGATAACTTGGATGCGGAAACACCATAACTTAAAGTCATATTTCTCATTTATTGAGCAAGATAAATATGATCAATATTTATTATTTTTAGTAACTTATATTTTAAAATTTTAATTTTACAATGAAATCATGTTATTTTTATATTGACTTAGATACACGCTCGAAGCGTGTATTATAAGACTAATCTATATCTACACTATACTAAAAGCACGAAGGCCCTATCGAAATGTCGTTCGCATTTTTTTACCCTTTAAAAATAGGTTTCACATATTGGATAAAATAGTCATTTAATTATTTCTCTATTATTTAGCAATCTAAAATTAACTAATATTTTGACTATTAAGTCCTTCCTTATTTGAACTAAGTAAAAACTCCTAATATTTAGGAATTTAAAGTCAAGTAAAATTTAACTTACATAAATACATCTCTTATTCCAATTGGATACAATAAATATTAGCCGGTCATTACAAATGTATGTCTTCCATATAAAATAAATCTTAAATCCAACAAAATAACCCTCTCACGTAGGTTAGATATAGAATATAACTTACTTTATAATTTGAGTATGTTTCTTCGTCACTCAAACAAACATATATTTATAAAACTTAAGAGCACAAACAAAGCCAATTTTTTTAATTGTTGGAACAACGACATTTGGTTTTGGAAACATAGAACTGTTTTTGAAAGACACTTGTTGGTTACTTATTATATATTAACGTTGAAAACAAAATATTTGTATAAAAATAACTATTGAAGTCTACGTATTAACCTAACAAAAACTGAAAATACTTATGATTCCTAACAACCTAGAAATTTATGTAGTAATTTACATGAAGTTATTAATTCCCACAGAAATAAAGTTGATCGACATATCCAATTTATACCTTTAAAAAACTAAATTATTCTTTCAGCAATAATTTATGTTAAAATGTTATATAGATATTTATGATTTTATCTAATATTTAAAATTTTAGATTTAAGTAATTAAATTTTACTATAATTTTAATAGAATGTGATTTAAGAATCATTATCTGCATTAATTTTTTTGATAAACGAGTATAATCTATCTCAATGTGGAAATAATAGTTTATGTTGGTGGTTTAACCAAAAAATATTAATTTCGTGCGATGTATTATGAAGATATTAAATGTATTATTCTTTCAAGTAATATATACTATGTAGAAAAACTTTTTATGAGTATACTCAGACTTAGCATATTGAACCATAGAACTTGCTTTCCGTTGAAACTTTGTACTTATTATGGAAAGAAAAAAATCTTTTGACCTTTGAATATGTTAACAACTTTTTACTTATTATGGAAAGACGAAAGCTTTTGTCCTTTCAATATGCCAACAATATCGGTTTTACAGTTTATCTACACGTGTTATCATTCCATCTTCTAATTTATTAATAACCACCTTCTTTTTCCCTTTTTCACTTTTTTTTCTTCGTCTTCTTTCTCACACACACAAAATATATATAATTTAGAAGAAATTAACTGAAGAGTTGCAACTCAAATTTATTATTTAGCAAGAATAACTTATTAACACTTATTTTAAAACTCTATACGGTAAAACAAGGGCCCACCTCTTGCGTGATATGATTGATACTGGAATGTGATAGATTAAGGTTCGACCTTGAACCCATACCGAATCGTGATCGGAGGTTACACCGTCAAAGGTCGAGACCCCGAGACTGAACAAAATCGAGATCGAGGGAGATTTGTTGAGCCGAATAACAGAAAGACGGAATATCGATGGAGTGCAGATCACGACGGAGATCTTGGCATATATCAAGGATATGCCGATTGATTAGCCAATAATGAGATTTCTTAATGTATTTAGAATTGTATGAAGGATATGACTCCCCTACAATATAAAGTGGGTCTGATCATTTGTGAAACACATCACATTTACGCAATACAAAGCAATACACTGCCTTTTCTAGCATTCATTATCTTGTTACTTTGTTCTTATATCAGTTGACACTTCACTTGGTTCAAGGGTGATCGAACTCGAGGGCCACGACTATTCGATTCGTTCGGTTTGCATTTATTTCTTTTACAGTAAATTTCAATATTGATATATATTTTCTCAATTTGTGTCAAGTTATATCATATATCCTTAAAACTACGTATAAATTCAATTATTATCCGTTTTAGGGTAAACATTTTGGTGCCTACCGTGGGGCTAAGGATAATAGTGATTGATTGGTACTAACCTTCGTAATATGCACTATTTTACACTTGTTCTTGTGAGTATCTTTGATTCCAAGATCAACATGTCGAACTCTCAGGCAACACCCGTACACATGGACAACGACTTCGGTCACCATGATGAAAATGACAACATAGCACCAGGGAACGACGTACCTCCAGTTGGCCTTGATGGAGTTCCGGTTGTAGATTCAATCGACGTCAGCTCACATGTAGCCATTAATGCAAATTTGGACGTTGATCCCGAGAGTAGCATCCGCAGGGATGTTCGATAGGCCGCTCAGAGCACACATGGTGGCGAAGAAGGCGGAATCAGCCTTCGGGTGATCTTCGAGATTTTGCAGGCTCAATACATCGCGATAGCACAGCTCCAAAACAAGAACCATGCACCAAGAAGGATTGAGGCCGAGCCGTCCCAGGAAGTTGTTCACAGGGTCGAATCGGTGTCAACGAAATCAAACAGAAATGAATTGAGGACCGATCCCGCAATCATGAAGATGCTCGAGGAACTAACGAAACGAGTTGAATCAGGGGAAAAGAAGATCGAAGCAAACGACAAGAAGGTGGAAACATATAACTCCAACGTTGATCAAATCACGGGGGAACCACCAATATTAAAGGGTTTGGATTCCAAAAAGTTCGTACAAAAGCCTTCCCCCTGAGCACGGCTCCCGAACTGATCCCAAGAAGTTCCGCATGCCCAAGATTCCTAAGTATAATGGAATGACCAACCCCAACGAGCATGTAACCTCATACACATGTACAATTAAAGGGAATGAGCTAGATGACGACAAGATCGAATCCGTGTTACTAAAGAAATTCAGGGAGACCCTGTCAAAGGGAGTGATGATATGGTACCACAATTTACCACCTAACTCTATTGATTTTTTTTTTCCATGCTTGAAGATTCTTTTGTAAAAGCACACGCCGGAGCCATAAAGGTAGAGACTAGGAAGTCGAACTTTTTCAAGGTAAAGAATAAAGATAACGAGATGCTTAGAGAGTTTGTGTCTCGGTTCCAAATGGAAAAATCTACCACTGGTCGTCGATGATTGGGTCAGTCAAGCTTTCACTTAAGGACTAAATGTACGAAACTCAGTGGCTTCACAACAGTTGAAGAAGAACTTGATTGAATACCCGGCTATTACCTAGGCCGATGTACATAATCAATATCAATCGAAGATTAGAGTCGAAGATGACCAGTTGGGGGCTCCTTTCAGGTCGGTTTATCCTATCAGGCCCGTTGACAGAATCAAGAGGGACATTGATCGAGAACCAAGGTTGAACAGGGATCGATACCAGCCGTATAATGGAGATCGTAGGCGCAACCCTCTGTGAAGTGAAAGGAGAAATGATCGAGGCCAGAGCTCTCGATGGCTCAGGAGCAAGAATGGTTTCGACAAGCCTACCGGACCTAAAGAAGCACTGCGATTGTTAGAATATAATTTCAATGTTGACTTATCCGCCATCTTATTAACTATCGGATGCATCAAAGATACTAAATGGCCTCGACCTCTGCAGACCGATCCAGCCCAGAGAAATCCCAACCAAATATGCAAGTATCATGGCACCCATGGCCACAGAACGGAATATTGCGGACAATTGATAGAAGAAGTAGCCCGGTTATTCAACGACGGGCACCTTCGGGAATATCTAAGTGATCGATCCAAGAATCATTTCAAAAATAGAGATTCCAGAAGACAGAACGAGCAAGAAGAACCGCAACACATCATTCACATGATTGTCCTAGGGGTAGATATTCCACAAGCGCCAGTGTTAAAACGCCCCAAGGTGTTGATAACAAGGGAGAAATGAACTCGAAATTACATACTAGAAGGAACCTTGTCCATCAACGACAAGGATGCAGAAGGAATCATGCAGCCCATAAACTCATGAATAAGACTCAAGTTAAATGTGTGTTAATTGATACAGGTAGTTTGGCCAACGGCATTCAATCGAGGGTCGTAGAATAACTCGGCTTACAGGACCAAGTTGTGCCCGCGGCTCGAGTGCTAAACGGATTGAGCATGGCTTGTGAAACTACTAAGGGCAAGATAACTATTCCATCGTGGCCGGGCCCATCAAAGAGATGAAGTTCCATGTGATCGAGGGCGATATGAGGTATAACGCCTTGTTCGGGAGACCATGGATCCCCCACATGAGGGTAGTTCCCTCGATGCTTCACCAAGTTCCAAAATTCCCGACATTGGAGGGAATCAAAACAATCTACGGGGAGCAACCCACCGCAAAGAAAATGTATGTCGTTGACGAAGTGATTCCAGTATCGACACTCTTATCGAAGAAAGGGTCAATTCTGAATGGAAAATAAGAGGCCAAATAGAAATCACAGACGCCTGCCTCGACCCAACTAGAGAAGCAGGGGACAGATGAAGATGATGATTATGGGGTCCCTCGATCCTTCATTGTCCCCGATGACTCCGATGCTACCAAATCAACGGTCGAAGAGCTGGAGCAAGTCATACTAATCGAATATCTGCCCAAACAAAAGGTATACCTGGGCACGAGGTTAACCCCCAAGCTAAGGAAAAAAATTATCCAATTTCTTATAGCTAACATGGATTGTTTTGCTTGGTCCCATCTCGACATGACATGGATCCCACCGGAAATCACCACCCATAAACTAAGCTTGGACCCGAAGTTCTATCCGGTGAAGCAGAAAAAAAGACCCTAGTCTGAGACCAAGCATGCCTTCATCAAAAATGAGGTAACCAAGCTTCTTAAAATAGGGTCCATCCGGGAAGTAAAATACCCTGAATGGCTAGCAAATGTAGTAGTAGTCCCTAGGATTTAAATAAAGCATGCCCCATGGATTCTTTTCCTTTGCCTAATATCTATCGCATGACCAATACCACAGTCGGCCATGAGATCCTCAGTTTTCTCGATGCATATTCCGGGTACAACCATATACAAATGAACCTGGATGATTAGTAAAGACCTCGTTCATCACTAAGTATGATACCTACTGCTATAATGTAATGCCATTTTGATTAAAAATGATGGTTCCACTTACCAACGCCTAGTAAGCCGGATGTTCGAAGAACAAATAGGGAAATCTATGGAAATTTACATTGACGATATGTTAGTTAAGTCTCTGCGAGCAGAGCACCAGTTGAAGCACTTGCAGGAATTCTTCAGTATACTAAGGAAATACAACATAAAGTTGAACCTGGAAAAATGTGCGTTCGTGGCCGGGTCAGGAACATTTCTTGGATTCATGGTATCCAACCGAGGAATTGAGATCAACACCGACAAGATCAAAGCTATCGAGGACATCACAGTAGTATACAATGTAAAGATCGTGTAGAGGCTAACCGAGTGCATAACCTCCATGGGGCGATTCATCTCGAGGTCCTCCGATAAAAGCCGTCATTTTTTATCGTTGCTAAAGAAGATAAATAACTTCACATGGACTCTGAAATGCCAGCAGGCCTTGTAAGAGCTTAAATGATACTTATCGAGCCCTTCGCTGCTTCACACACCGAGGGTAGATGAACAAATGTACTTATATTTGGCAGTATCGGAGAAAGCGATAAGTGGTGTCCTAGTTCGGGAATAACAAGGTACATAATTTTTGATTTGTTATATTAGGCGGACCTTAGGTGAGGCCGAAACTAGGTGTCCCCACCTAGAAATGATACGAACGTGGAAGAAAAATAACAAGAAAACAAATAAAATGATACAAAGATAGAGATTTAGTAAAGAACCAACTAAGAAAATTGAAAGAATATTGAAATAAACAAATACCCAATCAATTTAAGACTTAATTGACCCAAAAGTATAGGAACAACCCTCAAGGGAAAGCAATCCTCTTGCAAGTTCACCTTAATAAGTAATCAACCAATATACGAGTTCATTCTAAACACTCTCAATGAGTTTTCATTCACAATATCAAAATAAGCTAACACTAAATGAGAGCCTTAAGAGCTATTTATACTAGGGAGCTAAATATTATAAATATAGCCACCAAATGTAGTTTAGTCTTTAATTGTTGGCGAAATTATATGTGTAGCCGTCCCGTTATGAAAGTAACCTCCAACGCTCAATGGCTATCTAGATTGTATCATCCTCCCTCCCTTAAAAGAAATTCGTCCTCGAATTTGAACCTTTAAACAAAAGAAAGGGAGCTTCATTAGTTATATTTTAACTTGGACATAAGCAAGTGCCTCAAACTAAAAAGTAAACTATATTTTAGCAAACATATGGTAAATCCAAGCATCCAAACCGATAAGTAAGACAAATCTACCATTCAAACCAAATCTAATGATACCCATAGACAAAAAAAAAACCTAAAAGCTACTCAAAATATGAGAATTGTCATGAAATATCTCCAATCTAAACACCAAGTGTGTCCCAATATAAGAATCATCGAGAAAAGTATTAACTCTTATAGCGTTATTAAGTCCAAGCATAATCATAAGCCAAATAAATAAGCGATTCTTGAATTCAAGCCAACATGACAAATCAAGAATAAGAATGGTATGTTGAAACAAAACAAGCCTCTTGGCTTCACCAATATTATCATTCAAGAAAGATTTAGCATTCTCTTTCTTAAACTCATAACACGAATCCACATGAAAGTTATCAACTTGCTTTAAACGCAAAGCACTAGTGTAGTGGAACAAATTAGCGCTATCAAATATATGAGTGGAATAAGTTAGAAAGTTTACACCAAGTAAAGAACTTTCTTCTTTTTAAAAAAGTTTAGCTTCCAAAAAAATCTCATTAGCAATCTCAAAGGACTTCTCAAAAATGGAACTTTTGATTGGTAAATCCAAATCAAACTCAAAAGATTCCATCTCACAATCAAACAAGAAAGAATCAAATGGCTTAAAGCTTGAAATTTTACCACTCAATTCACCTTCAAATAAGAAATCATCACCAGTTAAATAATGATCCTCAAAATAGAAAGCATGAACAATAGGAATCAATGGATCAAACTCAACAAAATCACATAAAGATGCAACCTTTACGTTTTCCTCAACCTCAATCAATTCTTCTCTATAAGAAAATAGATTATTCAAGAATCCACATTTTCCAGTATTCATATTTTCCAGGGGTCGGACCAACTGTCTATTCAAGATGCTATATTTGGAAAATAGATTCCACAATTCGGCATAAATTTGGTTGCGACAAGTGTAAGCAACTAATGCAAAAATGAGTTAAAGTTTAAAAGAGAGACATTAAACTAATCACATTTATGACACCATTTCTTAACTTTAAAGTGGGATGCATCAACAAACCAACTCTTGAAGTTATTTCAAATAAAAAGATTCATATAAAAATTATTTCAAGTTATTAGGAACTCATGTAAAGCACTAGAATAAATTTCTAGACATGGAAGAAAAATTCTAGGCAGTTGGTATAATTCCACATTTATGACACCATTTCTGACACCTTCGTACTAAGAAAATAGACAGTTGGTATAATTGGAAAATAGACAGTTGGTATATTTGGAAAATAGATTATTCATGAATACTGGATTTTAAGAAAAATAACAAAAAGATATGTAGGCAGCCTCACTCTGAGGTTCGGTCACACTAATACAAAAATCCACATTTTCCAGTATTCAAAGAAACTGGGACATGATTTTATGTTATTTTTTTACGGTGTTTCTATCAAAATGGTTCCAAAAGTTGTAGTTCAGTTGAATAAGTTCTTTTTACCTTTCCCTTTTAAGACCTTCTGATCAACTTTCGAGAATGCTAAGTGAGTATACTATGGGCGATGCCTCAGCCATTGTAAAGAGAGAAAAATAAAATGAGAGAGTCTTATTGTTGAAAACCCTCACATGCACTATAAGGCAATGGTGAGTTGAGAGAAAGACAAATGAGAGAGGTCAATCGGTGAAAAACCAAAAAGAGCATCGTTGATCGATTTAAAGCTTCTTATATCCCGGCACAAGCATGGTTAAGACAAAGAACTCATTTTCAAATTGAAATTTACAATGGATTTTGAGAATTAGACAGTTCAGACGGATCAGGCATCCAGTCCAAAGTGCATGTCATGTTCATTGAAGTCAGCATATTCCTCCAGATAAGTCCTTTTTATTCTTATCTTTCTTCTCCGATAGGTATAATTTAAGTTGTAATACCTATTAGTTCACCTTCTTGTTTTCTTTCGTACTATTCTTTTTGAGTAACTTTCAATCTAATTTCGTCAAAGCAAAGCAAAGAAAAGACCGCAAAATTGGTTGTAGTTTCCCTGTTATATGAAGCAAAGATTGCTAGGCATGAACATCATGGGCAAAGGAATAAACCCATCTTTGAGTTTCCCTAACGAGCAAAAGGCTTGAAGGACTGAACAATGTGTCAGAAATCAATAAAAGTTACTCAGTTAAAAGTTGTTCTGGGAGCAAGGTTGTTTGCACCATAAACACAAATGGTGATAGGCGCAAAATAGTCGGGTTTTGATGTTGAGAAAGAAGATCTCCAGAATGTAATGACAGAATCTCCCGGCAATTTGTACGACCATCAACGGAGTCAGTGTTTCTAACAATTGTAATGGACGCAAGGTCAAGTCGCCCAAGAAATCAAGGTCACAAACAGACCACCATTTTAAAACTAACAAATATTTCTTTGTTCAGAACGAGAACAGAACAATTTTAGGAAACAATTCGTGAAAAGGCGAACACCACCAAGTGAAGTTCTCAAATCCTTAGTTTTCTTCTAATATACATGTAATCATGTTATTCTTAGTTTCATTATAGGGAATCAAAACCCTATCTTAAACACATCGTACCACATCCCTGGTCGCATTACTTTTTGCCTACATAGGGTACGACATTCCCTAGTAGCATCTCAGAGTGCCACGAGCCTCATCTTATTGCCAACACAGGGTACTACATCCCCTGGCCGCATTACTTTTTGCCAACATAAGGTACGACATTCCCTAGTAGCATCTTAGAGTGCCACGAGCCTCATCTTATTGCCAAACACAGGGTACTACATCCCCTGGTTGCATTACTTTCTACAAACATAGGGTACGGCATTCCCTAGTAGCATCTCAGTGAGCCACGAGCCTCATCTTATTGCCAACACAGGGTACTACGTCCCCTGGATGCATTACTTTTTGCCAACATAGGGTACGACATTTCCTAGTAGCATCTTAGAGTGCCACGAACCTCATCTTATTGAAAACCACAGGGTACTACATCCCCTGGCTGCATTACTTTCTGCCAACATAGGGTACGACATTCCCTAGTAGCATCTTAGAGCGCTACGAGCCTCATTTTATTCCCAACATAGGGTACGACATTCCCTAGTAGAATCTCAGAGAGCCACGAGCCTCATCTCATTTCCAAACACAGGGTACTACATCCCCTGGTTGTATTTTTCTGCCAACATAGGGTACGACATTCCCTAGTAGCATTCTAGAGTGCCACGAGCCTCATCTTATCGCCAACACAGGGTACTACATCCCCTGGTTGCCTGCATTCTTGTTAACACAGGGTATGACATCCGACTATTATTTATAATAAAAAAAGGTGTCTTTTTCAATTCTTTATTCTGCAATAGCAAAGATAATTTAATGTGTTTTCAATAACTCACAAAAATTTTCTAGTGTAAACTGGGGCATACAATTTTTGTTTGTTTTTGTTGGTTTGTGATGGCTTGTAGGTTTTTCCGTAAAGCACGGATTGGATGTGTAAAAAATAAGATTCTGGCTCTCACCAGAGAAAGTGGAACGTTTGATCTCAACACCAGCCACAAGTAGCTTTGACAGGATGCATGCGGAGACAAAGGATTTCAAGATCCATCTTCTTATCACCGGATCAAGAAGCAAGCCTGTAAGAGTATTCCATAGTCTTTTATATCGGAGAGCATCAAGTTTCAGTCTAAAGTCAATGAATGAAGCAAGTCAAGAATCAACAACAAGACTCCAAATGGCATTTAGATAGAAATTTTGTAATGAAGGAACTGCGGATCGGAACCTCGACGGAATCTCAGTAAACTCTCCATCTAAGTATACTCCATCACTCTTCTTCTACATGAACTACACTTGACCTGATTTTCTTATAACCCGGGATGTAGCCTGCCTAAAACCAAGGCTCGGTCGCATCTTTTTCTTTTATCTTCTTTTCCTTATTAAATAATAATGAGGTAAAAAATTAGTCACCTTGTTCATTTTCTTTGCCTGAAAACTCTTCATGTTTCCAAGCAAAGAGGGGCATGCTGTGAACAACTAATTTTTGACCACACTCAAATGTTATACTATTTTAGTGTAAATATTCCTTTTAGGCCTAATATTAATGTTTTAAGCTTTTATCTTACACTTAGTAGATTTTATTTAATTAAAA